>OMLC01047917.1:0-10883 GCA_900302585.1 Regalecus glesne | reverse complement strand
ACTCCCAGGCCCCCTCCAGGATCCTTGCAAACTTAAAGAGCCGTTCTGTTGTTCCACGACCAGGACGGAATCCACAGTGTTCCTCCTCAATCTGTGATTTGAATGTTGGCCGGACCCTCTTCTCCAGCACCTTAGAGTAGAGCTTTCCAGGGGGGCTCAGTAATGTGATGCCTCTATAATTAGCACACACCCTCTGGTCCCCTTTTTTGAACACTGGGACCACCACCCCTGTCTGCCACTCTTTAGGCACTGTCCCAGAATTCCGGGCAATGTTGAAGAGACGTGTCATCCATGACAGTCCCTCACCTCCCAAAGCCTTCAGCATTTCTGGATGGATCTCATCAATCCCTGGGGCTTTGCCACTGTGGAGTTTTTGACTACTTCTGTGACCTCCTCCAGGGAAATTGGTGTTGATCCTTTATCATCCTCCAGCTCTGTCTCTATCCTATAGGGCGGGTTAGTTGGGTTTAGGAGTTCTTCAACATGCTCCTGCTATTGTTGTATTATCTCCCCAGTCGAGCTCAACAGCGTCCCATCCTTACTATAAACCGCTTGGACAGATCCCCATTTTCCCCTCCTGAGGTCCCCGACGGTTTTCTAGAAGCGCTTTGGTGCTGACCTAAAGTCCTTCTCCATGGCTTCCCCAAACTCCTCCCACACTCGCTGCTTTGCCTCTTTCACTACTGAGGCTGCCATCCTTCGGGCCAATTTGTACCTTGCAACTGTCTCTGGAGTCTCCCGGGATAACTTATCCCGGAAGGCCTCCTTCTTCAGTTGGGCAGCTTCCCTAACTGCTGCTGTCCCCCAGGGGATCGTGGGTTACCACCCCTTGAGGCTGCTATGACCTTGAGACCACAGCTCACAGTTGCAGCTTCGGTAATGGAAGCTTTGAACATAGCCCACTCTGGTTCAATGTCCCCAACCTCTACAGGGATGCCAGAAAAGCTCTGCTGGAGGTGGGAGTTCAAGGTCTTCTTGACAGAGTCCTCCTCCAAGCCTTCCCAGTTCACCCGCACTATACGTTTGGGCTTACCAGGTCTGTCCTGGGGCTTCCCTCTCCACCTTACCCAACTCACCACTAGATGGTGGTCAGTTAACAGCTCTGCTCCTCTCTTCACCCGAGTGTCCAAAATAAGTGGCATTACATCGCATGGTACAATAACAAAATCTACAATTGATTTTTGTCCTAAGGTGCTCTGGTACCATGTACATGTATGAGCATCCTTATGTTCAAGCATAGTGTTTGTTATGGACAATCCATGTCACGCACAAAAGTCCAACAATAAAGTTCAAATCAGGGAGGCCGTTCGTCCTTATCACACCCCTCCAAGTGTCTCCATCATTACCCACATGTGCATCAAAGTCTCCCAGTAAAATGATAGAGTCCCCTACAAGAGCTCCATTCAGGACTCCATCCCGGGTCTCCAAAATGGTTGAATACTCTGATGTACTGTTTGGTGCAAAGGCACAGACAACAGTCAGAGTTTTTCCTCCCATAATCCTAAAGCGTAGGGACATGACTCTCTCATCCACAGGGTTAAATTTCAATATAGTGGCCTTCAGCCGGGGACTTGTGAGTATCCCTACACCTGGCCGGCGTCTCTCACCTTTGGCAGCTCCTGAGTAGTATAAAGTCTAACTCCTATCTAAGACTTTGGTTCCAAATCCGATGCTGTGAGTAGAGGTGAGCCCCACCAGATCTAATTGATACCGTTCCACTTCCCTTACAAGCTCTGGCTCCTTACCCCCCAAGGAGGTGACATTCCATGTCCCTAATGCTAGCTTCTGTTGCTTGGTACTGGTCCGCTGAAACCCTTTGCCTTCACTGCAACCTGTCTGGTAGTGCACCGACCCCACTGATTTTTCCTGTAGGTGGTGGGTCTACAGGATGGAGAACTGTCCACGGTTTTTTTTTTGCTCTGAGCTTGGCTGGGCTCCGTGGTAAACTCGGCCACCAGGCGCTCGCTGACGGGCCATCCTTCTTGGCCTGGCTCCCGATGAGGCCCCTGGGCCTCCTCCGGGTAGGGTTTCGTTACCTCTTTTGGGATTTTTCATGAGGTTTTCTTAAACCAATCTTAGTCTAGTCCCTTATCTGAGACCAATTTGCCATGGGAGACCCTAACAGGAGCACAAGACTCCAGACAACATAGCTCTTGGGATCATAGAGACACTCAAACCTCTCCACCATAAGTTGATGTTTCCTCGGAGAGAATTATTCATGATTACAATTTTAAATACATCTGACCAATTTCTACAAACCGGCTGAAATGTATTTTTAATACATATTATTTTGTTGCTTTATATGGCTTTCTCATGTACTGAACTCTCTGATCCCCTCCCCAGATGAATGTTTGATACTCTTCTAATGCTTCTGATTAGTTCTCTGTCATGACAGGAATTGAACCGCCTACCACTTGCCAGCCAGTTGAATTGTTTCTCTCTGGAACATTATCTGAGGGATTTCCAAATTGCAGCAACAACAATGTTGATTAAAATTGTGTTCTAGTGCTAGAAGTATAAAAAAAAAACATTTCATGCAGATATCAGAATGGGATACAAATGTGATTGTCCAATGCAAAGAATGTTTGCCCACCGTTAAGATGTTGTCGACCTCCAAAATGTGTATGTCAAACCTTAAGACACATCTGAAGGTATGTAGCAATCATCAAGTAGTCCCATAAAGGAATTAATGGAAGACATGCCTACTTTCCGCATGCCACATTCCATCCATTCATCCATCGTCAACCGCTTATCCGTTTTCGGGTCATGGGGGTAGCAGATACAGATCACATCCTTTATTTTGACCCCTTCCCCAAAATAACACTGGCTCTTGTGAAAATGTTTCTTTTATTGCAGATGTTTTATGTTTTTTTTTCTTTTTCTTGACAGTAACCTAAAGTGTTAACAGTTCTATTTCAAATTTGATAGGGACAAAATACTGCTGTTTACCCCCAAATTCCAACAACGATTGTGAAATTTTATATTTTTTAGTTCAAAATAATTTCACAGAGCTTTGTGTATTTCTCACATTATTGACATATTATGGGAAATTCATTGAGAACCTGTCTACCATTATAAAACCTATGGCAGTGTTGCTTCAGAAAGATACTCCATGGAACTGGTCCACTTATTATCAAGCAGGCTTTAAGAAGGAAAAAGCACGGTTGTCATCTTCAATTGTGCTAGCACCTTTTGATCCTGCTGTGCCAATCATGTTGGCATGTGATGCAAGTGCATATGGAGTAGGGGCTGTAAAATCATACAAAATGACAGATGAAAAGCCGATAGCTTATGCCTCATGCATATTGAGCTTTAGGTATCATTTGGGAATACAGAAATTTAGGGATTACCTATACAGCAGAAAATTCTTACTAATCAATGACTATAAGCGAGTGGTTTAAATTCTAGGGCCAAAGATAAGAGTGCTACCAATGGCTGTTGCCCACCCTACGAGGTCACCTTTACTTTTGTCAGCCTATGAGTATGACATAGTCTACAATGTATCATTGGAACATACCAATGCCGATGGCTTATCAAAGTTACTCTTGAAGAACGAGACACATCTAATCAACCCAGAATTCAGTGTGTCATGGTTAGAGTCAATTCCCGTGTCAGCCAAGGACATATGGAAAAAGACAGATAAAGACATGTTACTGATCAAGGTGAGGAAGATAACACAGCGTGAGCGGCCAGTACATGTGATTACAGATGAATTGAAACCATACTGGAACAGATGTGAGGAACTCACTGTAGAAGCAGACTGTGTATTACGGGGGTTTAGAGTAATTTTACAGTAGGGACAATAAGTATTTAACCCCCTGCTGATTTTGTGACTTTGCCCTCTTACAATGAAATGAACAGTAAAGAATATGCAAAAAAATCCAGGGGCCATGTACCAGGAAATCTTGGGTGAGAACCTCCTTCCCTCAGCCAGGACACTGAAAATGGGTCGTGGATGGATGTTCCAGCATGAAAATGACCCAAAACACATGGTTAAGACAACATCGGAGAGGTTCAAGAACAAGCAAGTTAAGGCCTAGTCAGTCTCTGGAGCTTAATCCTATAGATAATCTGTGGAGAGAACTGAAGCCTTGAGTTGACAAGTGACAACCCACAAACCAAAAGGATTTAGAGAGGATTTGCAAAGAGAAGTGGGCCAAAATCCCTCCTGGGATCTGTGCAAACTTAGTGGCCAACTACAAAAAAAAAGGATTCCCTTATCAGTCCCGCAAAGGGAAATTTGGATTTCTCTGCATTTTTGACCCAACCTATTATATAGGAGCAGTGAGCTGGCAACATATGGCGCTCGGGGAGCAGTTAGGGGTTAAGTGTCTTGCTCAAGGACACCTTGACAAGCCATATGCGGGACCGGGGATCGACCCTGCAACCTTCCGATTGCCAGACAACCGCTCTACCCACTGAGCTATGTCGCCCCCATCCTCTATCCAATAGAGCTGGAAATACCTTAAAACTAAGCTTAAAAATGTTTGTTAGTGGCACCTACCACGCAGGGAAGCCGGCATGAACTCCTGAGGCTCAGTGAAGGCTGCCTGACTGGGCAAACTATTTCTGGACCGGGTCACTGATTCCAGTTGAGATGCCCGGCCCAGGAGTGATGCTGCATCCAGGACCTCTCCCTCTTTGGCTTCCAGATCCGACTTGGAGGTGGTGAGGAGGCGAGGCAAAGCCGGGGCCCCCAGGCGGTTGGGGTCATTAAGGCAGGCAGCTGTGCCGCTGTCCAAACTCAGCACTCTGGCGTGGGTTTTGGCATTACCAGTACTGGGCGTACGGCGTGACACATGCCGCTTCACCCCTGGACGTCCTGCTCCCTCTGATCTCGCTGCCATTTTTGCTATGGCAGAGGAGGAGGCTGGGCCTGAGGTGGCAGAGGTGTGCTTGGCTTTCAGGGTGCAATGGAGTCCTTCCGGGGAGTGGCAGGAGCGAGAGGTGGTGCTGGAAGAGCTGTCGGTGCTGAGGTGGTGGGCAGAATGTAGGCTGGAAGCACGGCTGAGCTCGCTCTGGTCACTCGAGTCCTCCTCCCCACCACCACAGCCAACAGCAAAAACAGCACTGCGAGGCTTTGCCATTCCCCGTAATGACACATAGTCCCGATGTCGGCTGGCATCAAAACTGCTCGCCCGCTTCTTGCCCGTCCTCCGACGCCCACTGCTACGCCCAGCTGACGAGGATGTCCTTTGAAAAAGGTTGGCCGACTTCCCCTGAGTGTCATCCCTCTCCCTTTCCCTGTCCTGCTCTCCGGGAACTGACTCACTGGTAATTGTCCTGGTGCCGGGTTCCTCCTGACAGCTGTGGGGCTCCATCATTTCCCGGACAGCAGAGGGCAGAGTGTCTGCAGGTTGTCTGGCGGTCAATTCATTGGCATGAGGGTTCTTGTTTGCTTCCCTGGATGGCACACTGCTGAGACCCCGCTGAGAGCCCACATTTCCCAGACTGGATGTCTTGCCATCAGCCCTGCCCCGTGTGTGCTCATCCCCTGAGAGGGAGAGGAGGCTCTCCACATGGGTGGAGCTAGTCTGCTCACTGTGGAAGCTGCTGATGGTGCTGTTGGTGTCACGGTCTGTGCCACTGCAGTAGCTCTCAGTGGAGCCACTGCTACGGGTGCTGAGGCTCCTCAGGCTATCAGCACTGCGTTCCCCGCCCCGGGATCTCCTCCCTCCTCCACCTCCAGACCTTCGTCTCCCTTCACCGTCTGCCTGATACAGGCCCGAACTACCTTCCCCCGCCTCCTGTGAGGCTGAGTGGGCTATCCTATGTAGCTCCTGATGTTTGTAGCCCTCTGTTTCAGAGGTGATAGCAACAGTGCCACCATGCTGGAAGCATCCCTCTGTCTCCTCGCTATGTCTGTCCCTGCACACTGCCCTGTGAGGAGGTCTGGCTGTCTCCAGCTCACGCACAGGGTCAAGGCCACCTCTTCTCTGAGGAGGGTACAAACTTAAGTCTGGCAGAGAGGGATCAGGGAATGCAGAACCAGCTGAGCTGGAGGTGCGAGGCAGGCCCCGAGAGCGGAGCTCCTTCCTGAAAGACTGTGACTGTGCAGGCACGTGAGGGATCACCTCCGTGTCGCAGGAGGACTGTGATTGGCTGAAGGGATTAGCAGCAGAGCAAAAGGCATCACTGGGTCCCCTGGACAGCTCTGGGGGACCCAGGGAGGTTGAGGCCTGCATAGACGCGAAGGAGTCATTGGAAACCATGCAGTACATCTTTGGATCTGACAGCAAGTCTAAACAGAGAGACAGACAGAGAGAGAGAGAGAGCGAGAGAGAGAGAGAGAGAGAGAGAGAAAGAGAGAGAGAGAAAGAAAAAAGATTGTGAATGGTGTCTCATTAATGACAAATGCTATGACTCTTCACATTATGTCTTGTATTTTGCTGGAAAAAACTGTGTTCTCACCATGATCATGACTGCAGCTCTCAACAAGAGTCAGGCTAATGTTGTCTGAGGCCTTCCCAACATTTCCTCCTGCAGAGACAAGAAGAGGGAGATGAAGAGAGAACAGACCTCATGTCTTATTAATTCATTTGTCCCCCAAGGGATATGTAAAAAATAAGACAAATAAAATATCTGCCCCATCTCTAAATCGATATAAATGGGAAACAACCTAATGGATATCCTGATGCGTGATATTTCCAGAGCAGAAGAACTTAACATTTGTTAAGGTCAACCTCTGAGCATGACTGTATCTGTATAACAGGCTCTCTTTAATCTTTAATAGTGTTATGGTCAGTCTGAAACCTCAGCTTTTCTTCACCCACTACCCTTGCTGCTCAATCAGTTAGCAGCAGGGCTGAGGCTTCCTCTAGGGCCGTGGTTCCCAACTGGTGGCACGTATACCACCAGTGGTACATCAGCTATCTGCAGGTGGTACATGAGATGTCTGATAAATAGCCTATTTAATCAGCATAATGTTGAATAAAAAGTTAAAAAATCAAATACATGTATATAAATGATAACACTGTGTAAACTGCAAATATAAAACTAATGAAGATAATTCAATTAATCAAAACTTATCCCATTAAAATAAATAGTCCTGTAATCAACATCATAACATTCCGAAATGTTTTAAAAGTGCTATACACCCGGCACGTGCAGAAGGGGGAGCTATGGGGGCTTGAGCGCCTGCCCCATTGCCATGAATACCTGAAGTCCCCCTTTGAGTGACCATTTAAATGTTTCAATAAGGAATAAAATTATTCGTGAACATTAAAAAATTATTTATGAATTCATAATTTGTGAATAAAAAACAGTTTATAAGTAAAAATGTATGGGGTTTTTGGTTAAGAAAAAGTCTACCTGCGTTGTTACTCGTAGGTGACATCATAGGCTATCAATGTGACCTTTCCCATCCCTGCCTGCCATAATGACACACTGTCAGTGTTGTTGTTGGGTGAGACGATGAGGAACAGGGAAAGATCCCCCATTTCCCTATCCTACTACGGTACGGACATTCTGAAAGCCAAAGCTGATGTTGAAAAATAAATCATTTGTAAAATGTATCTTGTTTTGTAGTGTCACTTCGCAAGCAATATTTTTTCAATGAGAACAATTCTAACCAAACTGACTGTATCACTCGATTTCTTATCAGCTAGTGCTATGCAACTTAGCTCTGAAACTATTCTAAATGGCAAAGGGGTGGGAAATCATCGCAACATGTAACATTCTGTTATTTAGAACTGCATTTCGTAGTTCTAAATGACAATTCAAAATAACAATTGTAATAATAATAATTTTACTTTGTTTTCTGGATATACAGTGGATATAATACTTTGATTAATAGCAACATTTTGTTTGGATAAGGGTAGCTGTAATTCAATATATAACTATATTCAATACATAGTTTAAATAAATAAAGTTTATATGTGTTAACAAATTTCACCAATTGTCGCTTTTTAAAAATTTTGAGTCCTTGCCCCTAAAAAGGTCTCTGCACGGCCTTGCCATACACCTTTCATACTGAACTCCTAACTCAAGTCAAGTGGTTGCCACTGGTAACTAGAGAGAAGCCTGCCGAAAAACGAATCTTGGCTTACCATTGACTGGATAGTTTTCATGTGTATACAGTAGGAAAGAAATGGATAATTGGCTCAAGCATGTTTTTCCTCCAAGTAGCGCTAACAAAAATGTTAACACCAGTGTTACACAGCAGTAACAGACTGTTATGTTATGTGGGGCGACATAGCTTGGTGGGTAGAGCGGTCGTCTGGCAATCAGAAGGTTGCAAGATCGATCCCCGGTCCTGCATACAGCATGTCGAGGTCTCCTTGAGCAAGGCACTTAACCTCTAACTGCTCCCCGAGCGCCATATGTTGGCAGCTCACTACTCCTATATAATAGGTTGGGTCAAAAATGCAGAGAAATCCAAATTTCCCCTTGCGGCACTGATAAGGGAATCATTTATTTTTATCTATTTATTTGTGCATTTACAAAGAAAGTTGAATTGGGGTAGAAAATATATGACTGGAGGTTTAACTTGTTTCCCTCACCTTGATACTTACATCACATCTGGTGGTGACCTTGACAGAGCACAAAAAATGCAAGTAACCATTTAGTGATGTTAAGCACTGAATTCAGCAGCTACTTCCCCGATACTGAGAATTAATCATCTAGGCTTGATTGGGTGCACAGTCAATTTATGCCCAGTCTTAGCGAAAGCAATCTGCCAGCCAATCTGCAAAAAAACCTTTTGAGGCAGCCTCAGACTGTGATCTCCCATTACAAATCTTAGATTCCATACTCACACAGGTGCATGGTACAGAAAGAATATCCCATATTGGCCAAATATGCACTGATATACTACGCCCATTTGCATCAACATATCTGTGCGAGGTGTTATTTTCAGCAATGACCCAAATCAAAGACCAGTACAGGAAGACTCTTTAGAAAAAAGCCTTATCACTACTGTTACAATACAGACCCCCAGAATGTTAAATACCACAAGTGAGATACACTGTAAATGGGTGTTTCTTCTCTTTTTTTTCTATTTTTAATTTTTGGCCCTTTTTCCCCACCCGAATTCCCTGTGTTGCCTCTTGCTGGATCGTCGCTTTCGATGACCCTCTAGTGTCGACAGAAAGGAGGAAGCCGTAGCATGTGTCTCCTCCAAGTCACATGATGGCTAGCCCTCATACATTGATGTTTCAGTGGTAGAATTCTCCTCTGTCAAAGCGGGAGAACCCAGTTCTACTCACAGCCAGTGCACAGTATACCTTACTTTTAAATGCACGTCGCTTTGGATAAAAGTGTCTCCTAAATGAAATTTGATTGAAATGAGATAAAGTCAAGTTTCACATTGATGGCAAGAGCCATTTATTTTTGTTTGTTTTGAATTACTAGTTCATACTATTATTATTATTATTATTATTATTATTATTATAATAAGTTTCGGCTTCTTTTACAATACACAATTTCTCTTAATTTTTGACATAAAGATATTGAATAAAAGTGATATGGTTAATGTAATACTTATGAGGTGGTACTTCAGGTTGAACGAAATGTGACTGGTGGTACAATAATCCAAAAAGTTGACAACTACTGCTCTAGGATTATTGTAACGGTGATGTATGAAGAATTGGATCTCAGTTTACTTTGTCAATTATGGGTTGTGGTAGCTTTTTCTTGTTGTTATTTCTTTCCTTCTTTTGTACAATAAAAATATCATCTTCCGATTTGATCTATTTAAATGTTTTTAATATGCTCTTTCAGTTGAGGAATTTGTAAAGGTGGTTTTGAAGTTTTATTATTATTATTATTATTATTATTATCATTATCATTATTATTATTATCACATGTAGTGGTACATTCCAATGAGCTTTAGATGGACAGTTTTGTGAAAGTAGACCTTTTTTGGGAAAGGTGCTAAAAAACCAAACTCCAGCAAGGCTACTGTCCCACCAGAAACTGCCAGCTAATTGGAATCACATTGAGCAGACTCCCTGAATAATTTAAACAATGCTGGCTCCTCACTCTGACACTCTGAGCACAACGGACCCAAGAGTGCTAGGCAAGTTCATTTATAGTCTTCTTTTTCTCTTTCAAATAAGTAAAATTATATACAAAAAAACTTTCAGAGTGGCTCTCGTGCTGAGGCTTTTTCCTTCTCAACCAGGACTGACTATTTCTAAAGTGGCCCCATTTTGGCGTGACCAAAGAGGTCAAGATAATGCTGAATCAGACTATCTGTCTTGCAGGCGTGGCCACAGAAGTTGGGGACACTGACTTTCTGCAAAATAAAACACTAAAAGGGTCACAAATAGACTTGTGAGGGAAAAACATATAAAATAAACAAAACAAATGAAACTGTGACATCCTGCCAATTCTTATCACTTTAGAATTTACGAGTCAGTATGCTGAAGGGAGCAACATTGACGATTCAGTGAGGGCTTCAAGCACACAAGATACAAGTCACAGCGGTAGTGAATCACACTTACCTTTGGCTGTCACTGTGCTGCCATGGCTGGATACAATCTGGGATCAGAGGAAAAACAGAGGATAAGTCACTCATATCATATGGGATAAAAATTACATTCTACAACTGTGGAATTTTTTGACAGGTTTCCCTGGACTGAACAGCTTTTCCGGAATGATCTATGTCAGAGGCTTCAAGTGCTACAGGAAAATTGTATTTTCAATCATTGTGGAAGACAAATACAAAAGAGAAGGCCAATCCTGTACAGGTGGTTCTCAGTTGTTGCTCGTCTTCACCGGGATTTAAAAAACAACCCCTTTTTCATTTGGGTACAAACAGAAAACAATGTTCTCATCAGACATACACAACTTGAATGATATTTATCCAATGTACCCAATCACTCAGTTCCTGGATCTTCTTAACCCTATAACACTGTTTCCCCACCTTATCTACACATCAC
>OMLC01047909.1:0-10070 GCA_900302585.1 Regalecus glesne | reverse complement strand
CACTCCTTATAAACAGTACCTCGATGCCACACAACAATAGGTTGGTTTCATATGAGAGTTGGGTGATCAACTGCACATTCAGTGACAATGAACACCATTCACAAAGGATTGGGGAATATTTGCAATCACGACATTGTAAGACGCCGCCAGATGTACTCTCAGGCCACCTCCCCTATTCAAAGATTGTCGTTCCCTCTTTACTGCACCAAAAGTTGGTCCACCCCAAGGATCGGGTCCCCCGGCACAAACAGAGTAACGTAGTGTACGCTGTTAAATGCCAGGAGGACTGCAGTGACTTGTCCATCGGGGAGACCAAACAGACGCTGGCAAAAAGGATGGCGCAGCATAGGAGAGCCAACACGTCGGGTCAGGACTCTGCGGTCTACACCCACCTACAGGCTAGTGGCCACTCATTCAAGGATGATGATGTTCACATCCTTGATAGGGAGGAACGCTGGTTTGAGGGGGGTGAAGGAGGCCATTTACGTGAAGAGGGAACAACCGTCTTTGAATAGGGGTGGTGGCCTGAGAGTACACCTATCGGCGTCTTACAATGCCGTGATAGCGAACATTCCCCAATCCTCTGTGAATGGTGCTCATTGCCACTGAATGTGCAGTTGATCACCCAACTTGCATGTGAAACCAACCTATTGTTGTGTGGCATCACGGTACTGTTTATAAGGAGGGGGATGTTTGCCTTCAGCTTAGACTGAAGAAGTCACCTGGTGAGTGACGAAACGTTTCTCAATAAACTTCTGATCCAGTTGAACTGATTTACCTCTTTTTTGTGAGCCCTCCTTAGTGTTTTGCATTTATAAAACGCCGTCTTCTAAGCATCTTCTTAACACTGCTGTATTTTATGGTGCATACTTTATGTTTTGCCAGAAAGTTGGTGGACACCTAACAGCATATAGAAACTTTTCTAGTAACAAGCTCACACCCAGCAATTCAACTGGAATCTGAATTGTTTATTTTATTTTATGACAGCCTTCTGTGTAAAGTGATATCTGTTTATTCTCTCTTTTGCCTTCCATGCTGTTTCTACACGGGTGCAGGGAGGAGGGGAGTGGTACCTCGGTAAGTCTCAACTCAAGAAAATGCTTACACTTGAGTTTTGCTTTGACATCATTAAACATCCTTGGCTTTTAGATATGAATAGCTTAAGTCGTTTAGTCTCATTCCACTCTTGATGCATGCTCAATAACCCGGGTAAGGGAATTACAAAAAAAGGTGAATCGGTTCAACTGGACAAGAAGTTAATTCAGAAACGTTTCATCATTCAAACAGGTGCCATCTTCAGACTGAAGATGGCACCTCTTTTGTAATTCTCATTCCTGTTTTATATTACAGGTGAAGGTGGAGGGCCTCTCCAAGGCAGCTCTTCTTAAAAGCCTAACTCCCAGAGTGATGCTGTCCAACCGTCTCTTGCCAAAAGGGACCAAGATGAAGGTGAACCTGGAGGAGCATGGTCGTCAGAAAGTGTCCTTCAGCTTTTCTCAGACTAAGAGGCCGCTGCAAAGCTTGTTTATTGTTCCCCAAAGCCCTGAAAAATCTCCTGAACCACCTTCTGCGTTGTCAGTTTCAACCTCTCTCCCACAAGACAAAGCAGGGCAGAATGCAGACTGTAAAATGGAGCATAGGCAGTCATCCACATTGGCAATATCAGTAGCAGAGTCATCCTCTCCACCAACACCAGTGTCTTCAACCTCTAAATCTAACCTTGGAAAGATGCATTTCAAGAAGCAGATCCTTAGTGTGTCTGTTACTGAAGGAAAAACATCAAACGTTATGCCACAGCAGCAAAACATTCCTGATCTACAAGTTTTATCTTCTGTTGAAGGTGGACTAGGAAATCCCACACCCCAGCCTCAGAATATTATGGGTGACTGCCCCTCAGAGAATGACCGCACAGAAGTCTCTGAGGCAAAGGTAACCCTTAGTCGCAAGCAGCTAACTGATTCCTCAGGAAAAGATGGAGAGACTTCCCGTAGCACTGAGCAGGATAATATGGTATACAAAAGGAAAACCAGGTCCCAGACTGATAGCAGTCTCCTCCCAGGCTCTGAATCTGATGGCGATTCATTCCAAATGTCTTCCAATCACAAGTCAGTTGAATCCAAGTGTAAGACAAAGTCCGACAGTAGAAGTATGGAGGCAAAAAAGTCTTCCTCTGGATCAAGTGTTGAAGAAAAGGAGAAAGGCTCCATCAAGCGGTCAGAAAACTGTGAAAGGTTGTCCTGTTATTCAAAATCCGACCGTGATTCCAGACACACATCATCACGCTCATCTCGCTCTGACAAAGATCGCAGAAGATCCAGATCCCGATCCAGATCGCGGGGTTCTCGTACAGGTTCATCACACTCCAGGTCAGACAGATCCAGAGGTGACAGGGGGTCACGCTCTGATAGAACATATTATCACGAGTCTGACAGACGATCACACAGGAGCTCTCCTCGAAGAGAGAGGAGGAGCTCTCGCTCACATGCTGACAGAGCCCGTGATAGTTCTGACTCTGAAGATGACCACAGGAAGATCCGAACGAGGATGAATGATTCGAGTAGATCATCCACTCATTCGAATTTGTTGAAAGACTCCAAATTGTCTTCCCACTCAAAATCTGACAAAGATTCCAAATCTCTTGATTCTCCTCACTCTTCGGAGACTGATAAACGAACACAATCCTCATGGTCCAGGAGGACTTCAAAGCGTATTGCTGAATATGATTCTCAGCGTAAGAGTTCACCTGAGCTGGAATCTAACCACCGCAAATCGAATGCCCATCACAAGTCGGACAGTAATGTTAAATCCACTCATTCAAATCTGCATACCCACTCTCAAACCTCTGACAGAAGATGCCAGAAAAGTAGCTCCAGTGACTCTGAGGCAGATCATAAAGGGAAGTCACAGGTCTCTGATAGAAGCTCTGGCTCTGAGGGAACCTTTAAATCCTCCCAAAGGAGAACCAGCAGGTCCGACTCAAAGCAGACTACCAACTGCAAGTCCCCTGGGGAAACCAGTGGGACTGATAGACAATCAAATGACACATTTCACAGTCCTAATGAGATGCAAACATATTTAAGGCCGACAGAATCCCAATCTCAGAATGAAAAAGAGAAATTGGATTCCCAGCTAAATGAAACATGCCAGAGAAAAGAAGAAGGCAGCAAGGATTACCAGGAGAAAGAATCCGGCCTTGATGACGATATGCAAGAATCACCTGTCAAGGGTTTAATCGAAACAGACTCGAGTCTTGAAATTGAGAATGAAAATTCCTCACATGTTAATTCGCAGGATATTTCCAGTGAAAGTCTAAAACATGAAATTGTTGCTCAAGAAGACTTGGCCACTGAAAAGGAAAACCCTTCTTCCAGCAGTCTAGTGCTTGTTGAATCCAGTGCAGAGGTGTTGAATTCATGCAGTATTGACAACTGCAATACAGACAGCCAGGATGAGAAGGCCACTCAGTGTCCTCTTGGGCCAAAACCTGTCCTTGCTTCAGAAGATGTAAGTGTCGAAGACCATGTGCCGCAGAAGTGCAAGGTGGAGAACATTCAGTTGAAGAAATACGTCACCATCAACATACGGTCTTGTACAAACTCCTCTTTCAGATCCATTTTGTCGCCCCTTGACCCTGAGGACCAAACTCCTAAGAGTGCACAGCAGAACACTGACTTGGTGAAGAAAAGTAGCTGCCATGCTAAAAAGTCCCGTTGGGATATTGTTGGGCACGACACCTCAGACAGTGATAATTCACAGAAACTGCCTTGTTCAGAGAGTAAACCAACTGTCAAAAAGGTGATTTCAGTTAAAGAAATCGAGTTCCCTAAAGAAGTTAGCCAACAAGAACTGTCCGTGATAAAAAAGGAACTACAAGAAGCAGAGTCACATTCCCAGACTCTGAAACAGGCCGAGGTTACCATGGATAGCAGCTTGGATAGTATGTCCTGGATAAAAGGTGCACACGCAGACCAAAGTGAGGCTTCACAAGCTGACACATGTGGCACCTCCACTGACCACTCAGACCTGACACCTCCTGTTGATTTAAAGGCGGTTGAGCATCTTGACGCATACGATACCTTGGAAACAGACAAAGGTGAAGTGATGCAAAGCTGGAATGGCGACTGTCAAGTTGAAAAATCAAGTGAAGGTACTCCGAAAAGCAAACAGGGTAAAAGAAAGACGGAAAGTCAGGATGGGTCAGGAGGACAGAGTGAGGCCAGCGACAGTGATGAATCAGAGTACGAGTCTGATTGTGAAGAGGCGATTAAACGATTGCATTCTGTTGTGGTTGTGCCAAAGAACTCTTCTTTAACACTGGATACTCAGGACATGGCAGCCTCTTCATGCAGGCCAGTGATTAGCCCAGAGCAGCATCGGGCTAATAACACATCTGACCTCGATGTCAGTCAATTTGCAGATCAAGTCGGTACACAGCAAAGGCCTGAAAGACCTTCCACCGAATGTGAGGAGACCAGATGTGCTTGTCCACATGCTTCACTTCATGACAACATGTGTCAGTCCCAGAGCAACATGATCGATAGCACCAGTCATTCTGAGGGTCCCAGCTCCATCACTGCCCAGCCTTATAAGGTTCCTTATCAAAGTGCCCATGAAAGACCAAAGATCAGTGCACTAGTGAACCAGAGTCCCACCCACAGCCTTGACAGTTCCCAGCAACCTGAACAAAGACACAAGGAGCATTATGTAAGTGAAGGAAGTAGTCTCTCCAGTTACCAACACAGTAACATTCTTGGAGTGGAAAATTTCAACAGTATAAACCGATTCAACCTAGGTTGGGATTTCTGTCCACCCGAGCAGCCCAGTAGCACATACCAGCAGCCGGACAGCAGCTATGGGATGCAGTCATTGAACCCTAAACAGACAGGAATCACTATAGTGGGACAGGAGTACGGGCACAGTAATGCCTCATGGACCCATCAACCCCATGTCATGCAAACCAACACTTCGTTATACTTCCACGTGCCTCAGCATTACCAAGATCCTGCAGGTCAAGTCCACCCTGACTCTCTCACTAATGACCATGACGATGACAGTGGAGATAAAGCATTAAGTGTCGGTAAAACTTCCACTGAATGCAACGGACCCAACACTCTAGGGTCATCGACATTTGTCCAAGCTCATGAGATAAGCAGCAACAGCAGAGGGCCTGCAAACGAGAGCTCTTCCATTACTGACCCCCCCAGAGAGGACTACCTTAAGCCTCATAGAGGCAGGGGCCCACCCAAGAAAAGGCGTCCAGAAATCGAATCGGATTCAGACAATGAGGCGGAGCCTGGGCCTGCAGGCAAAAGAGAGCGCCAAGGAGAAAGTGATGTCCCAAAGGAACCTGCTGTTAAGGTTGAGGCGTTCCACCCGTTGCTCACCTTGAAGGACTTCCAAGACGGCAATAAGTGGAGAGAGCTGTCCAAAGCAAGGAAAATGCCCCCATATTTTGACTTGATTGAGGAGAATCTGTATCTTACTGAGCGGTAAGGAATTTTTCCATATCAGAGAACGTTAAATAAGACGTTGTACATGCAGTAATCCATGACAAAATAATAGTTCTTCAACTGCAGTCTTGAAAAGCTGTGATTTCTATTTTTTTATCTGTGTAGAAAGAAAAATAAGTCTCATCGAGATATCAAGCGAATGCAGTGCGAGTGCTCAGTGCTGTCCAGGGAAGAGCGGGCTCGTGGAGTATTAGCATGCGGGGAGGACTGTCTTAACCGACTGCTGATGATTGAGTGGTGAGTGGCACCATGCTTACCTTACTAGCGGTACTTACCAGAAAAGTAGTAAGACTATACACAGACGTTCACGTAATGCTTAGTGAGTGAAATAGTTTGATGTTCCACCTCAGGTATGTATTCAAATCAAAAGATTTTGGCTGTAGCAAAAAACTCCCACTCCAATAAACTTTTCCCACAGTTTTACATACGTCCTTATGTCAAATCGGTTGTGTGGAAATGCAAAGAAATTTGAAATACTAGTCAGTTGGAGCATTGAGAATATGAAATTGAGCTCAAAACTTTTAATTTGTATATGGATTGAAAAAGCCATTTAATATGACATTTCCTTTTATTTTTTTCATCCACATTTTTTTCTGCCTAGCTCATCACGGTGCCTGAATGGAATGTACTGCTCCAACCGACGTTTTCAGATGAAACAGCATGCAGACTTTGAGGTTATCCTTACTGAAGACAAGGGCTGGGGACTGAGGGCAGCTAAAGACTTGACGCCGTAAGCTTCTTGAACATCTCTCTCATTAAAGAGACTGCATAGTAAACACACGAAGAGTTTCATTCTGAAATCAAATATCTACCATTTTTTTTAAAAGTGACAAAAAAGATGAAGGCTGGCTTTCTGGTAAATCCTAGTTTATGTCACTGTTTTAAGGTATTTGTTATGGTTGAAGATAGGTGGTCAAAAAGAAACCCCATTTTGAGGAAAAGTATTTTAGAATGAAACCCAAAATATTCTTGGGCTATTGTGTTGCCATGGTTTGTCTCACTTGGTTTCTTTCTCTCAATTAAAAATTTCAGAAACACTTTCGTTCTGGAGTATTGTGGGGAAGTTTTGGACCATAAGGAGTTCAAAACTAGGGTCAAAGAGTATGCTCGCAACAAGAACATCCACTACTATTTCATGTCACTGAAGAACAATGAGGTAAGTGTTGACTAGTGACAGATGGTATTCTTTAAATTTAATCAATCAGTCAAGGAATCAAAGTTAATTTATAAGCCACATTTTGTTTGTTAAGTTTGAAATTCACTTTTCACAAGAACAACTTTAAAGCAGAAAGATAAGGAAAATAATATACTCGTACATCGATTAAGATTGTATGTGTAGATGGTAGATATTAAAAGGGTAATGGTCAGCACTATGTGAGGGTGTTTAACATTGTATTTGGCCTTTATTATCCATGTCTTATCATCAAACTAATGGTTCATGTTTCATCTGTGCCTCATCAGATCATTGATGCAACACTGAAAGGTAACTGTTCTCGATTCATGAATCACAGCTGCGAGCCCAACTGCGAGACCCAAAAGGTACTTTGTCTGTCAAAAGCTCCCTGCGACCATAGCAGCTTGAATGAATCGAACCATGTGGACAACTCTGATCTATTATGTTATTCCTCCTTTCTAGTGGACAGTCAACGGTCAACTCAGAGTTGGATTCTTCACCACCAAGGGGGTCACTGTTGGGACAGAGCTGACCTTTGATTACCAGTTCCAAAGATACGGGTTGGTGTCCTCTGACTAAATTTAGCTATTTTTATTTAAGTTTTCATTCTGGTTTGATGCATTTTAACTTTACATTTCCAAAGGACTGTCACAATATTTGTAATTTAGAACCTCTGCTATCTCTATTCATCAGGAAAGAGGCTCAGAAATGCTTCTGTGGAACACCCAGCTGCAGAGGCTTCCTCGGTGGGGAAACCAGAGTCAGTGTCCGGGCAGCTGGAGGGAAGATGAAGAAAGAACGCAGTAGAAAGAAGGAAACAGTGAGCGCTCTCACTACGGTCAGTATTCTGATCACATATGAAAATCGACATTTTTCCCATTAGCAAGAATTTTGCGAAAGGCAAAGTTGTCCTCTGCAGCTTTGACCAGCAGTGACTGGGTTCCTGTCGAACTGGGTCAGGCTTGCACAGACGTCATGCTAATTGCTCTGAAAGCTCTATAGACTGCCCCCATCCATAAATAACACAAATGAAACAAAAGAGACAAGTTATTTTAAGACCTTTTGCAATGGTGTGTCTTTGCTCAATCAGAAGTGCTAAGTGTTTCTAGTTGCAGAGACCTGGTTTTGTCTACCAATGGGCTGTTGTGAATTGGCGAATCATTCTCGACGTTTGGACTGAGGGAAGAGATAACTTTATTTGAAACTATAAATACTCAAAATTACCCTGTAACAGTTTATTCTTGTAGTTGCAATCTATAATAGTTGACTAATTAGCTACTCTGTTTACTCATGTACAGGGTCAATTGCCATGTTTATCCAAATGTTATCTGTATTTTATGCATATGAAAAATGTCGAGGAGAATTCTTTTGCTTCGATATCCCTCCAGAACGTCGACAGGAAGGAGGAAGCCGTAGCATGTGTCTCCTCCGAGTCTTATGACAACAATTCCTCGCTATTTTGCACATCAAGGTCTCGTGGGGAAAGCACAGTGCTTTGCAGTCAGAGGACTGCGGAGGACGAAGCAGAGTACTTTCCCTTCACTTGACCCAGAGGAGGACATTAGTGAACCCAGAATACTTTATCCAACCTAACTCCTATACTCATGTGAGGCTTAGCCAATTATGACCCATTAACTTTGGACAAAAATAAATGAATCAAGTTTCTCTTCATAAATTGGTTTTAAGCAGTTAAACAAATCTCCCTGTACACCAGGAGTGCATTACCGGGAATATTCAAGTGCTTATATAGATTTCCTGTCCTCTTAGAAATTCAAATACATCATTTCCATCACTGTGAGAGCAATAGTCTCTTTGTGCAAACTGACTTTTCCACCTCAAGCCTACAAACATTTCTTTACGATATCAATTTTTTGTCAGTTGATCTTTTTCCTTGCTTTCAACTTCAAAATTTGCATCAAAATAGCTGATGGCTGTTAATGTGCCTCATTTGGTTCATCACCAGTGTCACTGAAACCCGTTGCCTTTCTTGTACCTAGTGATTAAATTGATTTATGCACTAATCTTCTTGCACTTTCCTCATTTAGGTAGATGAGGAGTTGGAGGCACTACTGGAGAATGGAGAGGGCTTGTATGATGAAAAAGAGGTGGTGTCCCTCTGCAGATTGATGGTGCGAGTAGAAACCATAGAACAGAAACTCATCTGCCTCAAGCTGATTCAAGTAAGAAACCTCTGCCAGATGTTAAAGTCCTGAAGCTACAATCCTACAGATTTACGTACAAGCACTTGTGCTTTTTTATTCTTTTTGTACCTGGTGGACAAGACAACGGCTAATCCACAAATCTCCAAATCTCAAATACCTTTGCAGTTGCTCATTTGAATTATTATCATTGAGAGGGAGTTTTCTAAGAAAAATTATATGGCACATAGTGTTATAGGTCTTCATCATGGAGGGTAAATAGGCCAGGCAGTCGGGAAATAGAAAAGCTGCCATAGCTAACAAGTAGACCAAGTTGTAAAGCAAGGAAGCTTGCAGAATAATAGTACAGATTGGATTACATTCATATGGTGCTTTATTCAGGGGCAACATGACAACATGGTAGAGCAGGGCGTCTCGTAATCGCAAGCTTGCTGGTTTGATCTACAGCTCCATAAAGAAAGTGTGTTGAATCATCCTTGAGCAAGACACTTAACCCTGAACTACTCACTGGGTAAAACAGCTACACAGTACTTCTATACAATAGGATGGGTTAAAGTCAGAGTACAAATTTCATTCTAAGAATGCAATGACCTTATAAAGTGGCTTTCCTTTTCTTAACGCTCACATCACTTCACAGAGAAGGGGTTAAACTCACCTCAACCACCAATGTATTGAACCCACCAACTGGGTGATGCACGACAGCCATTTTGTGCCAGAATGCTCACCACACATCAGCATGAGGTGGAGAGAGAGGAATCATTGAGCCAATTACACAGGGGATGATTAGGTGGCTAGATGGAGACCCGGGATGGGAATTTTGCCAAGACACTAGGGGAACCCCTACTTATTGGTATAAGTGCTATGGGATTTTTAATGACCACAGTGAGTCGGGACATAAGTTTAGCATCTCATCTGAAGTAAGGATGACTTAAGAACTTTTGCCAACAGATGAAACAAAATCTATCACAAAAACTCATGTTAAGCCATTTTGTTTGGGTGTGGGTAAGGGGCTGACAACAACATTTGCAGTTTTGTTTAATTTCAAATTGATTTTTGGGATTGAGAATGGTCAAACATCAGGGTAATGACCAGTATCAAGTGCCAGTAAGTTTAACAAACATAACCTTTGTAATTTTATTTTTGATTTTACCCTGAATTGACAATATGTAGAATGACAGGAAACATGGAAAAGAGTAGGGGATGACCAAAGGTTCCAAGCCGATCTTG
>OMLC01047908.1:16978-29955 GCA_900302585.1 Regalecus glesne | reverse complement strand
TAAAATAATAATATAATATTAATTTCAAATCAGTATTCATCCCCAACAAGGATGTGAAGATCATCATCCTTGAATGAGTGTCAAACAGAAGCTGGCTCAGAGGATGGCGCAGCATAGGAGAGCCAACACGTCAGGCCAGGACACTGTGGTCTACACCCATCTACAGGCTAGTGGCCACTCATTCAAGATGATGATGTTCACATCCTTGATAGGGAGAAACACTGGTTTGAAAGGGGGGTGAAGGAGGCCATTTATGTGAAGAGGGAACGACCATCGTTGATTATGGGGTCGGCCTGAGAGTACATCTGTCGTCTTCTTTAAATGCAGTGATTGCAAATATTCCCTAATCCTCTGTGAACAGTACTCATTACCACTGAATGTGTAGTTGATGACCAACATGCATATGACACCAGCCTTTTGTGGTGTGTTATCACTGTATTGTTTATAAGGGTGGGGATGCTACAGTCAGCTCAGACTGAAGAAGTCACCTATTTGGGTGACAAAACATTTCTGAATAAACTACTGATCCAGTTGAATCAATTCACCTTTTTTGTGATGCATACACATTATGTACTCTCTCTTATGTCCCTGGGATTATCAGATGCATAGATTTGTCCCATTTCATCTTAGAATGTGAAAATACCTCATTGGCCTTTGTATCATCAGGACACTGAGCATCCTTTGTCTGTTTGATATTCTCCACCATCTTCCTTAGGAAGGCATGGCTGTTGTTCTCATTCTTGGTCATGAGCACCTCCAGCATAAACCACAGGCACCTGCTCATGTGCACACACGTGCGCGCGCGCGCACACACACACACACACACACACACACACACACACACACACACAGACAGTGTGTGATGCAACTTCCATCTATGGTTGCATGTATTCTTGTAGAGCTTTAAGCAGGCATGTTATCACAAGAGCAATAAGATGAAAAAGGCCCCCCTAAAATGAGGAACATTCTGTCAGTATAAACTGGCCATTCTAGGATAATGGTTAAAGCTAGGAAATGAATGAAAGCAAATGCAAGCTCCCTTAAGTTTAGTAAGATGAACAGGTCATTACTCACTCTTTGATGTCTTTGAGCTGATCGTATTCCTGTGGCTTTGTGAAATCGGGGTCGTGAGCTAGAAGATGGATCATGTAGGGTACCACATACTCAGGAAGAAGAGATACTAGCTTTTCTGGATGAAGGACAGAAAACAATAATAACATGCATTTAACCCTTTCTGATATCCAGTTCTGCATTGATAAAACCTTTGTTGTGTTTCCCTCTCATGACCATTGCTCAATACATGTCCCATGATGACAGCTGTACAAGGTTGTGTTTTGGTGAATGCGTTTAAGTGACTGTTAGGTGTGGCCAGATCACAAGAAATCCCCATAGTAAGTATATAAACATGCATGTTTCTATAAAGAGAAATGGCTTTTAACATATGGTTGTGACAAACCTTGAGCTAGTGGGTTTTGTTTGATGTACTCTCTGCGAACAGTGATGTTTTTAAGGAGACACTGTCGGGCATGAGCCCGACGCTCCTTAACGGGATCCTTTGCACACAGGGCAAACACTGCCAAGTATTCCAGGGGTAGAAGCAACTTGACTAGCGCTAAGTGCAACTTCTGGGCAAAGATCTGACGCACCTGATAGCACTCATCCTAAAGGAGGGGAAAATGGATGTAAGAATTTGTGGCATTTTTATATTGTACTGCTATTCTATTTGTATAAAAGCTCCAAGTTGAACACATTTGAATTAATAACCAAAACCAGGTCGTGCATTTAATGTTACTCTGTCATTGTTCAATTGAAATTGACATCTTAAATTGTATGAAACATACCCAAAGAACAGGTCAATGCAACACTCATTTCATTCACCTGCACATTGTATAATTGACTGGTAGAGAAAACACTATCTTATCTTTATTAATGGAGGCAGAGGAACCAGGCTGAGGGGGCAGAGGTTAACACTGTTGCCTTACAGCAAGAAAGTCCTGATACAAATCCCGTACCAGGTCCTTTCTGTGTGGAGTCTATATGTTCTCCCTATAGTCTACGTGACTTCCCTCCCACCAACAAGAAAAGAAATGGAGGTACTGCAGACGTGAATTAGCTTGAAGCTATGATTTGGCGCAGTGCACTGAGTTATGACATTAATGTTAAAAAGCTGCACATGATTCCAAGTCCAAAGAGGAAAGGAAAGCCACTGTATTTGGTCATTGTATGTACAATGAAATGTGTTCTCTGGATCAACACATCCTATTGTAAAGGAGCAGTGGGAAGCTGCAGCACCCAGGGAGCAGTTTGAGGATTCAATAACTTTCTCTAAAGGACACATCAACACACTGTCTGAAGAAGTCAGGGATTGAACCAGCAATCTTCTGATTACTAGACAACCCGCTCTACCTCCTGAGCTATGCTATCTCTAGTGGAATGACAGCTACACAGGTGCCAAATCTGTTGTGAAACCTCGCCTCTTTTTGCTGCTATTTCTTAGTTCACCTTAAATGTGGCAAAGTGAAAATGTTTGTGCGCCAAAAGAGTTTAGCTTCTCTTCACTTTATAAAACACATATTGTCTGCAGATGTAAGGCTGCTTTCCATGTGCTTTGTGGTTGCCCCAAAAAGGGGTCAAACAGGCACCAGCAGTTTATAATAAGCAGAACAGTGTGGGCGCATCCTCCTTAAAAACTTAGGAAAAAAGTTTTCTGGTTTTCTATTTGGAGTTTAATGACTATGTGCAGAAGCATGTACAACTAAATATTAACAGAAAATCTGAAAGCAAAACTATACAATGCAATCAAATAAGCAGTGTGAAAAACAAATCACTATGTGTGCACGCACGCACACACACACACACACACACACACAAACTGACATTGATGACAAGTCCACAGAGCTGGAACTGTTCAGGAGTGATGATGTCATGGTAACAGGGCTCCTGGGCCAACTTCATGATAGCTCCACCAGCAGCTAACCTTAGACGAGACATGTCTGACTTACTGCAGAGAGGAACAGGGGAAAAGAACAATAAGTTCACAGACATGTGACCACCATACTTTTTCTAAAGTGTCTACTTGTACTCAATCATTGACCTCCAGCTGAACCTGATCTCAAAATCTTCCTTGAGGTTCATCTTTGACCCCAGCACAGAATGGTCTAATGTGTTTCCATCCTAAACCTTGAAGGTACCTGATCTTCTTCTGCTCTGTAAGGTCTCCCTCGCTGACCAGCATGGCTGATAGCAAGCGCAGGGTGGAATTGGCAGACTTTGACTGGTTGTTCTTCATTCCCAGCAACCAACGTACAAGCAGTTTGATGGCCTGTACCTAGAGAGAAAAGAGAGAGGATAATTCCCTTAAAAACCAATGCCATGTCGACATATTTAGGAAAATAGTTTCTGTTTATGCAATAATGATGCAAACTGTGACAGTATCTGGGATCCATAAAATTGTGCTAAATACATCACTGGTTGTCAAATTGTTGAGCAAAGATAAAGTAGAAATTATTGTGTTTTAATTCTGCAGAATGGACTAGACCTGAAACAAAGCTGACAGAGCTGCGTGGCTTTACCTTGGCTAGAACTTCAGGTGATACTTCCTCATCAGCAGTCCACAGTTTCCCGTTCTTGTTCCCTGTTGACTGCAAGGACATGGGGGTATAACATAATCAAACAATAACTTCTTGCCAGAGACCCCTCATATCAGTGAGGTGTATGGAACCGAAAACACTGACTGATATCCCATTATTGAAAAGTGTGCATGCAAAAAGTCAGAAACCCACCAGTAGAGGGCATGTCACACACACACACACACACACACACGCGCACACGCACACACACACACAGGCAAGTCTCAATGCTGTGAGGAGAGGTGGGGGTATGCCTGTCCTCTAATCCAGAAATCAAAAATGAATTTATTTGTGAATACTTTACCTATAGACAACAAACTGCCTTGCTGATGCAATCTAGTTGTCACTAAAGTATTCGCTGATGCATAGATTGCAAAATTTAATCACTAATTTCATGTCCTGGTTTTAAACATCACAGTAGATAATAGGCAAATAGAGAACTCCGTTTCAGTTGTTAACATGTTTCTGCTCGAATGTCTCTGAACTCTGTCTGAACCCGAGTGTGGCTGCTTGAGGTTTGTTTTAAAAGCAAGGCAATAAGGGAAGATTTGCAGTAAATAATGGTTAAAATGTGGTCTTTTCCACTCACAGATCTATCAAATAGCTTCAGAAGACTTGGACACAAGCCAGTAGTTTTAAAGTCATTTTGGGGACTGGCCACAATCTACTGTAATTGTTTGGAAGATA
Organism: Regalecus glesne; assembly: GCA_900302585.1. NCBI lineage: Eukaryota > Metazoa > Chordata > Actinopteri > Lampriformes > Regalecidae > Regalecus > Regalecus glesne. Next base: position 25,639 of record OMLC01047908.1, on the reverse strand, counting down.
AATACTTAGATGAATATTTCAGTGTTATGGAATATATAATCTGGGTTTCTTCTTGGGATGAGGGTGAGTAGATAATAAGATTTATATTACTTTATTTAAATGTATATGAAAATCAAACATGCATCTGCAACACAACTTGAACAAATCTTCCTATCTATAGTTGAAATTTTAATTATGAGAACAAACTATCCCTGTTTTTTTTCATTGTTCATGGATGAGGATGTTCAAATTATGAATAGGCAAATATGACTTTGCTTCAACCAACAGCATCAATCCTAGTGCATGCATTAATAAAGGCTGATCTGCCTGTTCATGTGTGTTTCTCTCCTTATCTCAGCTTACCCTGTCGTTCATGAGCAAGTCCTTAACAATGAAGTTGGCTACTATGGACTTCATTGGCGAGGCAAACTGATCTGGAGCCAGCATGGAGATGTGGCCCAGGGACACCAAAGGAGTGATAAGTTGCTCTGGGACATCTGCGTTTAGACTACGAGACAGGGGCTGGGGGTAGGAGAAGGAGAAGGTGATGGAGAGAGATTTCAAGAGAGAATATTATTTTTCAGAAGTGATTAAATACAGGAAGAAAGAAGAAGAGGCAAAAAACCAAAGGAAAACATTTGACTGAGTTATGCAATAATAAAGTCATACAAAAAATTTGTTTGTGGATCACGAAGCAAAGAAGAACAAACAATTCTCCACCTCAAAAATCTGTGCCAGTTGCACTTCCTTGTTGTTGAAGATAGCATGGATACAGTGGACGGCTTGCTTGGCCTGATGGGGGGTACCCCGCTTGGCTTTCTGATGCAGGATGGGAATCAGAGTCCTATTGATAAAAGAAAATTCTATGAAGCTGAAGTAAATTCAAAGAGAACTGGTCTTTTGACTCAAGATCCATGTTTCACAGATGGCCTGGACAGTGCACAGTGCTCTACATAATTAAAAAATGTTATCCACATCATCATTTGCCCAAATCAATTCAGTCCCTCTGTAGGTTGGTCACTTACGATCTTATCTGCTGCAGTTCTGTTTCAATCTTCTGGCCTGTATTCCTGAAAATCTGAATTGCTGCCTCTGCCACCTTGTCATCCTCCATCTTTAAACATTGAAGCAGAGACTCGTAGGTCTCTGCTGAATGGAACGCTGTGGGATGGGTGAATGACAGAACCTGCGATGGGAGAAATTTGACACACCTGTCTTTTTATAATAGCAATTTATCCAGTGATCATAATATCCTCCACAAATGTACTATCCGGTCTTACTATTTTGCTGTACCATACTCCTTACGAGTTTATGTACCATCCTGAAGATTTACATACATATACATTTTGATCAATTCTGTTGCTGTAATTTCAACAATAGCTAGATCATGAATGTCCAACTCATTAATGTCTCTGTAGTAGTTAATTTTAATAGTAAATGTATGGTCGGAGTTTCCAAAGAAAATTGATTAGGTTCTCAATGTTTAGCATCCTCATAAAAGCCAAATGTGGAAGAGTATGACAGGAACAGCTAGTCTGAAGAAGCAAATTTCTTGGGATATATAGTGGACCAACTTTGCAGATACCCTTCATCAATAGGCTATAACTATGACAAAATCAGTAACAAAACTATTTTAACTAATTTTTTTATGGTTGTTGTTTTTCAGGGGTTTCGACACATTAATATTGACAACCATTTCATTTGGAATGGATCTGGCTGGTAAAACACCATTGCAATTACCAGCATGACTATAGATGTTATTAAGTTTAAAAAAAAATAAAAACCTTCAGGATTTTAGCTGTAACTTTTTCCCAGCACTAAAAATTATCCATGAGCCACAGCAGACAATGGAAGCAGCAATAGAACCCTCGATTATCGATTCAATCTTTAAGCCTCTTCATTATTCTTAACTCCCTCCTTCTTTTCTCATTAAGTCTCCCAGGCTTTCCTTTTATTTTCACCTTAAGTAGCTCCAGTCCAGACCGGATGGCTGTATCTGGGGTGACTCCCTCTTCATCATCATCAGCTGTGCCCTCGATGGACTTATTTAGTAGCTTCACCAGTGCACTGAAAGAAATGTATAGAATCATTTGAATCTTTATATCAAAAGCAATCTAATCCTTTTAGTAATAAACAATATGGGGATTTTCTTAAACAACAAAGACATTTTAAACAGAACCTGTGCCTTACTGCTATTTTATCTCGTACCCACATCTAGGCACGTGCGCACACACGCACACACACACATACACTCACACACACAAACTCCATTAATTCAAATAATTCCTTTCTATCTTGCAGCGGTAGAACATGTGCTTTCAGGACACGATGAGCCAGATAATGCAGTTTGAGCCAACTGTGGGGCGTCAAGAAGGGCATCCAGCTTTAATCTCCAATACTCCATCTAAATCCATGTCCACCCCCACAATGAGGGGACTAATCGTGACATCTAAAAATGGGCCTCTCTCAACCGTAAATTTTTCCTTCCACCGACATACCAAGGCAATTTCCTTATGTTCTTTTCTTTGGCAATAGATGTAATTCTGACAAAATGCGAATATTACTGTTAAACCTCAATTATACTGTATTTATAGTCTGGTATTTGCCCTCTTAATTTTTTTTACTATAGGGCAGAAAGAGTTAAACATCAATTGATTCTCAGGCCTTTAATTACACAATATCGCCAGTAGGTGTCTCACTGAATGAGAAGAGTCTGTTACTGATAAAATTGCATTACACAATCACACTGGTACACTGGAGTCTAACAATCTTTCATAACTAAGAGGTTGTACAAATGCTTTAACCCTGGGTCTGTAATTCTACATGTAACCTAGTTATGGTGAACTGTGAACAGAAAAACCCAATCTTGCGTTTCAAGGTAAATTGGCATTGATGCTGCTCCTTCATTATATCTAGTAACAAGTAAAAATTTGATCCGTTGTGAAGTGGAGCTAAGAAATCACATGTCACTACACTGTGTTCTTGAGGCACCTGGCATTTCACATACCTGATAGCCTCAGAGTCGATATGGACGGGGGCGATTCGCTCCAACAGGAACTTAACCATCTCCAGGAAGGGGTTTGTTGGCTGTTTAGGGAATGTCAGCTTCCGAGTGATCTCTCTCTGCAAGCCAACGGCAGCACATCAATCAAGCCCCCAAAATAATGCATATTTGCACGTACACATACACACACTCACGTATGTCTGTGTGTGTATACGTGTGCTTGTGTGTGTCACAAGCTGGGTATTTAAAACTCCATTTGTTTGGTGTTTGAATACACTCACCACACAGATCTCGGCCTGCTTGCAAGAACAAGTTGGACTGATGAGGGTCTCCAGTTGGATTCTGAGCTTCTCGTCTTCCCCGAGGACTTGATTGAACTTTTTCATAAAGTCCTGTGCTTTACCTGCATCCGGCAGGTTCTCTGTAAAAACAGATTGTAGATTTGTTTATACTAATGCTTTGAGTGAGAAAATACCTTTTTATGAAAAAGGCAACAATGCATGTATGAAATAGAGAAAATATGGGGATTAAAGAAATTAGATTACATGTATATGTGTGTCCAACTTACTGGCAATTGTCATCAGCTTCCCAAACATGGCTGTACTGTTGGCCTCAGACTGTCAGTGGTAAGAGAGAGATTGTTATGCAAAATACATGCAGATGAAGGTACTTTACCTGTGTGCATTTGAGTGTGTTATACTCACCACTGGAAGCTTGTGAAGGTCCAACAGCTCTCTGACGAGGCCTCTGAGCATGTTTTGACACTTCCACATTTCATTCAGAGCCCTTAGAAGAGAGAAAGAAAGACGGAGAAAGAGAATACCGTAAAAGAGAAAGATTTTTTTTAATTAGAAACGGTAACAAACCAGGTTTATAATCAGGGGTGCACATAACTGGTACACAGGTATGCATGCGCGACAAAAATCAGGGATGGTTAATAAATGCCACTTGTGCAATTAAGTACCTTTGCGTACTTGACTGATCTTATCTAACCTTACTTACACATGTTGTATGAGATGTCCAAAAAGCAACAGACATTAAGCAGCTTCTTTGACGTTTCATCACCTACAAAAAACGTCAACTTGAGCCAGCGCTGAAGAAAATAAGACTTTTTTTTCCGGAAAAGTGGCTCCAAGATGTGCAGTGGCTTGAAGCTAACAATGAGGGCATTGAAATGTGGTGTAAAATTTGCTGCTCACATCCACATCTAGCAGACAAACCAGGTGCGTTTTATAAAGTCTCAAAGAATTTCAAACCTACATTATTTGACAAACACAAAAAGAGCAAGGAGTACACGAATGTGGCGCAAGCCATTGCTCAAAAAGCTAGCCAAGAAGAACTGTCCAGTTGCCCACTTGGCAGATGGTGCATACCAAACAGCCTCTCCTGGTACTCACCCGAGTGACTCACTGAAAAAGTTATGTGCACCCCTGGTAATAGTAGTTTTGTATTTTTAATCAGTTTCTATTTTTCATTAGTTTTTAATTTTTTAATCTTCAATTCAGTTTAGTTTTAGTTAGTTTCCAAAGTGGATTTTCTCATTTCATTTTAGTTTTCATTGCTTAAGATTTGTTAGTTTTAGTTTAGTTACCATCAGTTCCATTTCTAAAATGTATCATATGGGGGTATTTTCAGAGGAAAGACTAGAAGTTAAAATAATTCTTACGATACAAGCACCACAATTTGTGAAGGCAACAGAGTCAGTTAAGTAGACATCACAGTCTTGATAAACGTATGCAACAATACCTTCTCATGCTTGTGTTGACAAATTTGACCAAATGGACAAAGAGTTAAAACATTTTCATTTTATTTTATTTTTGTAAGAAGGCAATATCCTTTCAGTTAGTAGTCTTTTTTCTAAGGTCGACTTTTTACTTCAGTTAACTTTTTTATGGTAGTGTAGTGACTTATAAAGTAGTGTTTCTAGTGTATAATACATAGTGTGGCAGCACAAATACGTTTGCCTTGGGTTCAAGTGAGCTAGTTAGTGTTAAGGGGCAAGATCTTATAAGTGTGTATGCGTATTGTATGTAATGACTTTGTGTTATATGCTTGCATACAAGTGCTTAAGTCCACAGTTGTACTAACTTGACAGCGTTCGTATCCAGGCAGGCATAGAGGTAGTACAGACACTTCATTTTCTCCTCTGTGTCAAGACTGTGAGGGACCATGTACTGAGCAAAGATCTTCTCCACTAATAACCTGTGGACAGGGGACAAGAGTGGATAGAGAATATAATACATGCGAGAGAGAGAGAAAAGGAAAGAGGCTGTGACCCCCAACATTCTACAGGAGTAATAAAACTGAAAAGTGTTGTCAGTTAAACAAAACCGATTTCTTCATGATTAAACTTACCAGTTCTGTCACTCTTCCTTCCATTTGAACCCCCCAATCATATCTGTCCTATACATCATTATACATAATTTATGGATTCAAGTGACAAAAATAAAGTGCATGACATGATACTTGAACGGTGTGTTTGTGTGTCTCACTTGTCATCAATGCTATTCTGGTAATAGATGTGTAGCAGCTTGTCTTTGATCCAGCTGATCTTCAGGGCAGACTCCTTCCCTGCCTCATGATGCAGACAGTATTTCTTGAAAAGTTGGGCTAGGCCCATCATGGCCTCCTTACGTACACGCCACTATGAGGTGTAAGGAAAGGAAAGGGTAGAGATGGAGGTGAAGGAGATGTTAAGGATATTTTTTTTCTCTTGGTCAATTCCAGAAAATAATCAATTGATATCACATTGTTAGGGGCGGCATGGCTCAGTGGGTAGAGCGGTCATCTGGCAATCAGAAAGTTGCAGGTTTGATACCAGCACCTGCAGAGAACCGTGTCGAAAGTGTCTTTGACCAAAAGCAATGTTCTCCTAATTGCTCTGCCCTGTGATGGACTGGTGACCTTTCCAGGTTGCATCCCCGCCTTTCACCCAATGAGGACTGAGATAGGCTCCAGTTTACCCCACAACCTGACTTTGGATATGCGTTTGACAACATATGGATGAATATAAGTAATATTGAAGATCTGCTGTGGCAACCCCCATTGGGAGCAGCTGAAAGTAGTAGTTGTAGATTTGTAGAAAAGAATATCGGATACTGTGTCAAGTTTGGTGAGCATCAAGTTATACAGATACTAAATCTGTATTACACAAATGTATCAGATAATGCCCATCATGTAAATTGTGCATAATGGATTGGGTGATACTGTAGAAAAATGTAAATTAAGGATTCAGGAATGGGGTTGCAACTGCCACTAAAACAATTCAATCATTCTTGTTTGAACTGAACACTTACACAAGGTTATCAACATATATTTCACATAGTATATGGTCTAACAACTGTAGCACCATGGAGAAATAAATCTCTACACCAGAGAGGAAAATACAAGGCTGTGGGCCAAGGACAGATCTGAGTTTTTCAGTGATGGGATGGATACTCTGCAAAAAAATCATATATGCAGGCTTTCATTCCAACAAAACAAATCCCAACACTACATCAGTTAATCTAATTGACTGGTCCTCTGTCTTGTATTAACTTATGATATCAGCTGACATAGTATGGGGATGAAGCAAAAGCCCGTGGACACATGCCACACACCATGATACGAAACTGACTATTTTGGAGATAAATTGTGCAAGAGTCAAAGGCAAACCCTGTGAATGAGTGTTGGGGTTGTTACAAATTTTTACTCATTATCTTTAGAGGTGATTTAAAGGAGAGTGTCGCATGTCATTCTCACATGCTTGGTAAATCCAATTGACAGACAAAAAAGTTATAATGTAATCTCCAAAATCTCCAAACTTCAATATTCAAATGCCAAAGGTGATATTTTTAAAATCAAAGCTAGAGATACATGCTGTCAACTTTCCTCTTTGGGATTTTTTGCTGTTGCATTAACTCATTTTTATGCAAGGTTGATACCCAGGTTTCTCATAATGGCAGGCCTACTTTATTTCCTGAATGATGAGTCATATCCGAGATCAAGTCGTACTCAGCGAAAAATACATTGTTGCGAGGGAAGATCATTACAATATTTTCAATTGAGACACAAGATTAAAGTGTCATCTAGTGCCTTGGTTGAAATTCAGTGTATTCGTCTGACAAAACTACATTGTATAAATTGCAGGATGAGCCAGATGATTAAAAACCAGTGACTTGTAGTTCGAAAATATGGGAACGCATTTCTGAGATAACTGGGCTTTTTTACACAGCCTTTGCAGGACAGGAACATTGCACCATTAAGCCCCCTAGCTATTCTGTGTAAAAGGTACGAGGATGGGATGGGTCATTGGTGTTCAGGCATTAGGCTGGCAGTGGAGGCAGTCACAAAGCCAAATCCACATCTGTAAAAGGGACAGTTGGTAGGACAGAGCAGTCAATGCTGTTGTTACATGTCATGACATCTCTGCTTGTGGAAGGCTAGCACGCTATGGAAAACCATACACTGGGGCGTGATTATGGTGACTTTGTCTGGTTCAATGTAAAAAACAAAGCTGGTCCCAAGACAAGTCTTCCTTAAGGCGGTATTGTGGGATCTCTGTGTAAAAAGGCCTAATGGCAGTGTTCACAAACTAGCTATTGTTTGCTAATTGCATGTTGTAAACAACTAGCTACTAGTAAACCTGTGAAATGGAAAAGGTGATGTGGAAAAGCTGACTGGTAGAAAAGTTGAGGGGTTCCAGGGAAATAATTGAGTGTCTTCACCTGCATTATCATGGAATTTTATTGTGTAATCTGTACTGCAATAAAGTTTTCTAACTCTTCTACTGTCATCACACCTACACTGATTATGAAGATGCAAAACTCAATAATTTGTGTAGTCAACAGACTGGATGAAAGTAGAATTATATAGAAATGAACATTCTTCATGTACCTGGGCCCACAGGGGAAGGTTTGATATGGCAGTTATAGATGCCCCAAATGCTTTAAACACATTCAATGCTTTATACTTTTTTAATTGGATGAATACATTGTGTGCACGAAATATAGAAGGATTTTAGATTCAACATGTCTGTCTCACCCTTTTGTCTAAAGTCCTCTCTCGTACAAAGCCCAACAGTTGGTCGTTGACTAAGTTGAGATCTTTTTTCCCAGCATTGATGATGGTGACGATGACATCATGACGGATGGCCTCCTCTGGGTCATGTGAACGCACCTTCAGGTACTCTAAATAGACAATGTAGAGAGCCTGTGATGTAGGGTTGAATTTTCCTTGTGTTTGTGTTTGTGAGGATTGGAAGGGAAAAGTCGGAAAAAGGGACGTAACAAGATCAGAGAGTAATATAAAAGCGGACACACATGCATGCACAACTACCTGTAAGATCTTTGGCCAAGTCTGGGTGGTTCATAAGGCAGTGGCTAGCAAACTTGACACATTCCAGCCTCACTGGAACATGGATGTCATTGAACCTGGTGGAGACAAACAAATCATTTATATGATATAGCAAGATTATGCTTAAAAAGAGTGTGAGTGAATAAACATGATTGGGCAACTACTGGAGATGTTTTAAGCCCCTGTGTTGGCATGAAGCATCACTCTAATGAGAAGTAGTTGTCGAGTTGATCTCCCGTGGCGACGAGACATGGTAACGGGAGGTTACCACCCTGGAAAAGTGGTACCAGGACAACCACCTCTCACTTATCATCTATAAGATTAAGGGGGTCATTGTGGATTAC
>OMLC01047908.1:0-12944 GCA_900302585.1 Regalecus glesne | reverse complement strand
CTCCATACTGATGATGTTTTCCTCCCACCATCAAAAAACATACAATGTAGGGACTTGCAGATGTGAATTAGCTTGAAGCAATAATCTGGTGTGGCGTATCAAATAGTGACATTAATGCTAAAAGCTGCACATGATCCCTTAAAAAACAACAACATGGTTTTTACCCAACAGTGACATTACATCACTTATAATGTCATGTGGTATGAAAATAAGAGTGTACTTAACCACGATAAAGCACATTTCAGCTTGTTTAAATTTTAACTGTGTGAAGAACTAAGCAATTTCTGTGGAAAAGGAATGCTAAATTTGAAACATAACATATTGCAGTCGTTTTGTCATAAGACATCCATCGTGATCTGGTGAACATCAAAATATCCGACTGAGTGTAGCATCTGTCTGCACTGTTATTTTTCGTGCTACAAAGTCACAATAATCGGAGAGCTAAAGAATCCTCAAAAAACCCATAATTATATGGTACTGTAAAATGAACTTTTGTTGTTGAAAGTAGTGGGTTGTTCATCCACTTCTGGCAATAGTAGGAGAAACAAACTGGACTGCAGTTACTTCACTAATATCTCCATTTATATTGACACAGTCCGAGTATACATCATACTGAGAGCTGCAGTAGCTTGGTGGGAAACACATGGTTCAGGATGTGACAAGCCAGACGTTGCAGGTTTGATTTCATTGCTCCATCTATGTCCACATCCATCCCCATAATGTGGGGACTAATTTCAACATGTGAAAATGAACATAGTATGCATCATACTACACTAACTATCTCACATAACCTCGCCTCTACACCCTTCTCCCAAATAGGTACCTCCAGCAGGTAAAAATATCTGTTGAACTGAGGGCTTTTGGTGTCTTCCAGTCCCTTCAACTGTCTGGTGATGAACAGGAAGATGTCCTGTAGGCAAAGAATTAGGAAAAGACAAAATGGGTTCTTTGAGTGTAATATGAAAATGGTTTAGCTGCTGTTGTTATTTATACATGATATACATAACTGCTGATAAATGAATCAGCATCCTTCACACTGACAGCCGTGATACCTTTTTTTTGGGGGGGGGTATCGACCAAGGCTGATTTTGTATCAGGGTTCAAAATGTATTTGGAGAAAACTAGTTATTTAGAGTTTTGACATTACAGTTTAGGTGATACTGTCAAAAGGCATTCCTATTATGTGGCAACTTCAGCAATTTGACCACTGGGTCATGAGAAAAAGGAATGCAAGTATGATCAACATAACAATCAAGCAGTGAAATCAGTTAATACCACCAAATAAATCCAGGTTAAGTGTTTATTATAAAGGTTACATTCTGTTTTTAACAAACTGGGTTGTATTGTCATAGTTTCAAGAACATGTGTTAATAAATCTTAACAAATGGCAGGGAGCAGACGTGAAAATAATAACCATCTTAAACTTGTACATAAAAATATAAAGTTATGGTTAGACATGGGAAGTTCACCATTGTAATTTCTAGACTGTGAGCTCTACTTAAAATAGCCTAGTTTGCTAAAACTACAGCATGAAAATCTCTCTTTATCAAAACCTCTTAGATTACCAGTGAATGATTAATGGTGAATTTCAGCTTTTATGTCAGGGGGGTGATTCCCACAGTCCCTCAGGAAGGTGTTTAGGCTTTTCTAACCTTGAGTTTATCATGGGAGGTGTAAGGGGCCTCTGGGGCGTAGATCCTGAAAATGTCAGCCAGACAGCAGGCCACCAGCAGGCGTACATCCTTATTGGGGTTCCTGAGAAAGAACTCTGAAGCTAAGTGTAGGGCCAGGCCAAGATACTGTTGCTTCTCCTCCTCAGAGTCCTGGTCCATATCCATATAGGTTTTTACCACCATCTGGGAGATGACATTAACAGAGAGAGATGTGAAAAGGAGTAAAACCAACATGTGAGTGTAAGATTAGTGAGTTTCTGTGAGTGATTGGTGAGTGATAGTAGTACAAGAGAGTAGTGTGTAATGGTACTTCCATTATTACTTGACAAAGCCTGATGAAAATTCAATGAAATGTATTTTCTTGACAGTTGAGAAGACCGGTAACTCATAGACATTGTAGTTGTTAGTGTAATAGAGAAAATACAGACAGACCTTATGTGTGTGTGTGTCATCAATGCCACACTGAAAAGGCCTGTTTGTATTTTCTTTATTACATTAGCAGCTGTATCAAAGAAGCAGAGCTATCTGGTTTTACATATTGTTTTGTATATAACAAAAGGTGATCAACTGCACATTCAGTAGCAATGCCACTAAATCTGCAGTTGATCACCCAACTTGCATATGAAACCAGCCTATTGTTGTGTGGCATCAAGGTACAATTTATAAGGAGGGGGATGTTTGTTTTCAGCTCAGACTGAAGAAGTCACCTGGTGAGTGACGAAACGTTTCTGAAATAAACTTCTGATCCAGCTGAGCAGATTCACCTTTTTTTGTGGTTTCTTAATAAACTTCTGATCCAGTTGAACTGATTCACCTCTTCTGGAGGTGATTTCCATACCTGGATTATTGAGCATGCATCAAGAAATGTTCTGTATATACCTTTCCTGCCTCATTTCTGACTGGCCATTAAACTAGAATAGTGTTAGATAAAAATTAGTTCATTTAACATTCAATAATAACAGAAATATTGCAATGTTATTTATATTTGTTCACTCATTACATTCAATTTTGTGAAGCCTTATCTACACTATAAATCCTAATGTCGTGTCTATTCCTCCTGTGACCATCCATACCTGGTGGCACAACCCCCCAAAACATTTCTCATCACTACTTGAACTTCCCCTCTTCAGAGTTGGCGAACTAATAAGTTAGCTAATGCTCTGTCTGAATGATAGAATGACAAATCATTAGACAACAGTGATTTTATTCATTATTTTTGAACAATATATACATTTTCTATAGGCTCATGGATGACCAGAGAAGGACATTTAAAAAATCCTCATAATAATAATAATAATCTAAGGGGGTGGCATGGCTCAGTATGTAGTGCGGCTGTCTAGCAATCAGAAGCCTGCAGGTTCGATCCCTTAAGTGTGTTGAAGTGTCCTTGAGCAAGGCACTGTTCCTCTAATTGCTCTGCCCTGTGATGGACTGGGGACCTTTCGAGGGTGAATCCCCACCTTTTGCCCAATGAAAATTGAAATAGGCTCCAGTTCCCCGGTGACCTGACTTGGGATAAGTGGTTGACAATGGATGGATGGATAATAATAATCTAACTAAAATGGAAGGAATCACAGTTTGTCTATCTGTCCTTTGATTTTCTTGGCAATCATTCACCTGGTTGATTTCAACAGACTGGTTGTTGTGCCGTAGGTCTGGATGGTTTTCGTGTTTGTAATCAGATTGACTTGCATGATGTGGATATGGTAGCCTATAATATAGACAATGAATGGCACATGTCTTATGCAGCTGCATCTTGTGCAGTATTGCAATTTTATTTAGGCCTATTCTATTTTCGTAAGGTGTTGAACAAAATTGGGATTTGTACAGTTTTATGGTGTATTATAATAATGATGTTGCCTCTAGGATGTTTCTTTAACTAAGGAGTAACCATTTGCATATTGTGCTAGTTGTAGTCTTGCTAGCTTATGTTTTGAGTAAGACTAACAGTTGAGGCTGTTAGCATGTTCCAATGTCGTCATGTGATATGATGCAGGTCTGGTGTGTTAAGACACATAGCAAAAACCATAGTTTGATTCACTGTGTAGAGTTTTTCAGTGGTTGCTGGTTGATAAAGACATCACAACGGTCAATGAAAAATATGTTATGATCTGATGAGAAAAAGGGTTGAACTTTCGGGCCAAAATTCCAAAAGTTACATTTGGCACAAAGACAACAAAGCACATCACCAAAAGAACACTATACCCACGGGGAAGCATGGTGATGGCAGCATCATGTTTTATGGCTGCTTTTTTCAGCTGGATTTGGGGCTTTGGCTAAAGTGGAAGGAATCATGAATAGCTCCAAATACCAGTTGATTTTGGCACAAAACCTTCAGACATCTGCTTTTCAGCATAACAACAACCCAAAACATATGTCCAAATCCACAAAGGAATGGATTTACCAAAAGAAGAGCAACATTTTGAAATGACCAGCCAGAGCCTAGACCTGAATCCAATTGAAAATCTGTGTGGTGGTCTGAAAAGGACTGTGCACAGGAGACACTCTTGCAATGTGATGCAATGTAGAATGTTTTTACAGGGAAGAGTGAGAAAATATAGTCGAGATGTGCAAAACTTTGTCAAATGCTTTTTTGCACATTATATATAATATGTATAACTCTGACTACTGAATGTTATGGAAATATTTATTTATTCCAAATGTTACTTTTAAAAACAATGTGGTGCGTAGGGGTGGGACTATGGTAGCTGTACAATTGTTGGTCTCATGCTAAATATAATAAAAAAGACTTGAGATCAAAAAGGAAGTGCCAAATTTATAAACTCTTTCTTAAAAAGATTGAGTCCCGTAATAAAAAAAGTGCTTCAGCAAAAATGTTAGTTTAGGGGTGTACACACTTATGCCACCAGGTTGTTATTTTATTTTTTTCCCTAAAAGACTTCATTTTGTTTTCTCTATTAATTTCTATAAGTTGATTTAATATTTAAAGAGGGAAAACTTCTGACAAGATTTATCTTGGTTTCATCTTCTTACATCGCAAAAATCCTGAGTGTTAACAAGGGTGTGTATACTTATTCTATATCTACTGTAAAACAGGAATGGTAAATGGACTTGTTCTTACATAGGGGTTTTCTAGTCTAGCAACCACTCAAAGCACTTTACATGAATGCCTCATATTTATCGAGCCCCGCAGTGGGATATAAACCCGCTACGCCTGACATGAAGGTGCACGCTCTACCGCTGAGCTACTGCTGAGCTACCGTGGCTCAGGAGATGGGAGCACACCAACTATGATATCTTGATATAAGAGCAAAAAATCCTCATCTGCAAACACTAACCCAACATTCAAAATGTACTTCGTGGCTATCAACAATTTCAACACTTCTCTATGTACCCAGTGGAAAAATGTATTCAACGAAAAATGAACTTGGATTTGCAAAGACATTCAAATGAAACACATTCTTTTCCCATGACATGGCTCGAGCCTCTTAAGAGAAAATGAATAGTGAGGGGGTAAATGCCTTTAAGTCTAAGGCACACGCTTTGAAACTAAAAGGCTAACTTTTTTCAATGCATTACCGTAACAACTCAATGTGTTGACTGTCTCCACTTGTTCAGTATATTTTTGGGATCATGTGTTTTTGATTAATTCATGGAGATAAGCACCCTGTCTCTCTGAGAGCCAACAGTATGGTAGAGATTTTCCATAAAACCAACCAAAATGAAGCCGAAAGGGAATTCAAAACAAGTCAGGGACCTAATTACAGAGAAACCAAGATCTAAATTGTACAAGACCAAGTCAAAGGCACTGAACATACCTTAGAGCTCTGCATAGTTTATCATCAAACAGTGGAAAAAATATCAAACTACAGCCTCACTGCCTTTGTCAGGCTGGCCCTGTTTAAACTTAGGTACCTAACAAGAATGGCAACTTCTATAGAGGCTGCTATGAAACCATTGGTCACTCTCACTAAGCTGCAGAATGTAGAGGTTGTGATTAAAGATTAAGTTTATACCTCAACATCCTACCAGATAATGCATGAAGCCCTGGCTGAAAGAAATCCCTGTTCATTAAGAATTTGCAAATTTCAGAAAATGCTGCTAAGATACAAGTCTAATGATAATGCTGAGACAAAAGTGTAACTTTTTTGGCTTTAATCCATCAGGGCTAGTCAATATTGACAACATAAAAAAAATTAAATATTTTTGAATGAATAGTTCAAAAGTGATGATTTGGAAGATATACCAGGGATGAATATTGAGAGGAAGATGCAGAGGACAGGAAGAGTTGGAGATTTATGATCTCATGACCCCTGACAGGAGATGTCAAAGGCAGTAGTAGCTGTAGTATTTTGGGGATGAATATTTGTGCTTTCATAAAATATTTACACGCAAGCAAATTAATATCCGTAATGTGGACATGATGACTGGGCAGGTAGAGGCCTTCATTGATCATGTCACTAAGCTATATATATTGTATATCTGTGTATCTCTTTACTGTAATAAAGCCTTTACAACCAGGGAATGATAATAAAGTTATGTCAAGTTACTACGATAATCAAAATCCCAGACAGTAGCTAGTCTCACGACACAATCTTGATATTGTGTCACTAAACTCTACAGTGAACATCAGTCAGGTTACACAATCTTCATTACAAAGTTTGGTGAGAGCAGCATGGTATAATGGAGATGCTTTACAGCAGCAGGGACAGGCAGTCTGGTCAGGATTAATGGTAAGATGAATGATACACAATACAGAGATTACCTGCTCCTCTCAGCCAGAAAGCCTAAAATGGTAAGGAAGTTTGTCTTTTAGAGGGATAAAGAGCCAAAGCACACTTGCCAGAGCAACAATGGAGTAGCTTAAAATGAAGAAAATGCTTGCTCTTGACCCCATCGAATATTTGATGCAAAATCTTAAAATTGTAAATGACTATTTACGATCCTGTGATCTTAACAGGTGCTCTCCTGCTATCTTAGTACGTGCATATTTAGTTTCAGACAGCAACTGATTACTGACACAATAATCATTCACTGTATGTTATTTAATGTGAATGAACATTTTTTTGTAAATTGTATAAGGTTAATAAAGAGACTTGAAGATGAGATTTTTTAAAAAAAAATACTATGATTTGGATATTTTGGAAACTATCAAGGGAAGACCTCACCTATTCAGTCATGTTCTTGTTGGTCTTTATTTCCAGTAGAGGCATTGCACATGGTGAACACAATCGGTTAGGGGGGCATTCCACCAATACACAACAGATCTGGTTGACTAATATTTAACTCGTGTTGCAAGTCCCTATAAAAAAAAAACATAACTTTTCACAATGTTTTTATGTTTAAACAAAATCTTGTTCATTGAATCTGGTGAACCGTTATGTAGATTTCCATAAAAAGTAGACTACACTGGTTACATGATAATTTTTTTAAAGTTTGAGCAAAAATCTAGGTGCTGTTAATGCAGTTATGCTTACCCCAATAATGAGAATTGGATGCAGATGTTTTAATTTTTTGTTTTAAAGCTAGAGTAATTCCTTTATTTGTTTATGATTGGGTTGTTAGGATGCATGTAAACACGCTCAGGGAGAATCTGAGAGCTTCGAGGCACAGTGAGGCTCCAACAACAGCCATTCAACCAACTAAATGGGGGATGGGAACATAGCCGACTACAGCAGGCTTTAGAGCACTAACCTCGCTCCTCCTCCCCATCTCAAACACGTGCACACACATGTGCACGCACGTTGCCTACACAGACATACTTTTAAGCAGCTGAAGGCTTCCTTCACAGATATGGCTGTGGGCCTTGTGGTAGAGTAATTTAATTTTTGTCCCTAATCATATCCTAGTTTTATGCTAGAGCATTTAGATACTCGGTTTCATTTCAAACCGAAAATATAAAATGTTTTCAGTAATCTTATTTCAGATTCAACAATTTATCAGACTCTGTACTGCTTCAGTTCACTATTTCCAATAATACAATTCGACCTCCTTTAAATGAAAGTCTTAGTATGAATTTCCATCATAGAGAGTGAATCTTTATTTGCTCCCCACCCAGCCACATACAGATTACTCTGGCATCAAACTTGCCTTCTGGATCGTTGAAGCCTCAACAGGAGCATTTTTTAAGGGACCATGTGCATCTTTTTATATTAATGTCACTATTCGATGCACCACAACAGATTATAGCTTCAAGCGAATTCACATCTGTAGTCCCTGCATGTCTTATTTTGATGGTGGGAGGAAAGTGGAGCAGCTGGAGGAAACCCATGCAGACACAAGGAGAACATGGAAACTCCACCCATAAAGAACCTAGTACAGGATTCAGGATTCCTAGTACGGGACCTTCTTGCAGTGAGGCAACAGTACTAACCACTGTGTTGCTCACTGTGCCACATCTGTGCAGCCAAAATATATAGGGCCTACATAAACCATTTAACCCACTTGCCTTTCTCAGCACAGCCTGAATCCAAGTTTTGTCACCACTCAATTCACAATCATCAACAAACCTATAAAACATCAAATGCTAAAAAATGTTGAGTCAAAAACAGTCGCAGCAGTTCAATTGTGAGTGTGCTTACTTTGGGAACCGACGAGCCAGAGGAAGCAAGCTTGAACCCACCATGGGGCGCAAGAAAGCCCCCCCCCCAAAAAAAGCTACATCTACGTCCATGTCCTCCACCCCACAATGTGGAGACTAATTGTGACAAATAAAATTGCATCACCTTTTTCTCTAAAAATAAATAAATGTCAAAATCATATATTGTGGGTCATGTTTATACTGATAGAAATATTAGGGGAAATTTGCTTAAAATAGACAAACCCTTTACTTAATATTCAGGGGACCTATAATGTATGAACCTCTTCCTACTCCTAATTGAGCTTTTTAGAAAAAACTGGAAAAATCTATTAAGGTTTAAGAATATAATCTTTGAGCATACTTCTATGTATCCCCACAACTCAACTTTGGATAAGCATTTCACAGTGGATGGGTCTATTTCTATGTATTCATATATTTATAGTACACAAAAAATGTGGCTGATTATCAAGTATACAGCTTGAGAATTTGCACACTGTTATAGTTCAAGTGAGATAAGAAATTATGATTCCTTACATGCCTGTTTATCATATCTAGCATTTCTAGATATATTCATATCCAAACAGTCATCTATATCTTTACAGCCTATGTAATGTAATAATTGTGCTTTTACTGAAATCCACAATACAGCTTCCTATTATTCTATCGTGAAACATAATCATATGACCTCTGATTTGAGAAATGACATAGAAGTTAAGACCTACCAAAGTTTACTTGCAAGATCTATACAAAGACATGTTTAGAAGTCAGGGGTTTGGCTTAGCTACTGCAGTAGACTATCCAGTTTTTAAGACTGAATGGGGTTTGCAAGTGTCATGCCCAACTAATTTTACAATAGAGGAGCACATTTTCTTGGACATTCAAGAGATACCAGGACTAATTACTGATGCAACAATGGTATGGTATAAGCTAGTGGCAGTTAATATGCAACGCTCCAATTTCTTTTTCTTTCCTACTTTATTTACCTTTTTTCCCCAATGTGTTCCTTTTCAAACCATTTTCCCTTTCTACTGTTGGACAGCGGCATGCTACCCTCAGAACTGTGAGTATGGTCCATGGGGTCTCTGGGAAGCTACGGGAACACTTTGATCTCACAGAATGGAACATGTCCTTTAGGGACCATCATGCACCGAAGGGCTTGACCATTGCACCACAGATTATTTTCTATTTCTATGTGGAGTGGACATCACTCCCCCCTGTTCAAGATCTTGCTCTTCTTGCCTTTCGCAATGGCAAAAAGCAGCTTCGACAATAAATTCAAGCATTTTGAGTTAAGTTCCAAAATATATTTAAAGATTCTTATGTTTCAATCTCTTCATAATGCACACTGGATTTTTTGACATTGGCTCCATTTGTGTATATTATCTTAAAAAGGTAGAATGAGCAGGATTTGTCAGTTTGTTAACATAAAATTCAAAGTTGGCCCCTCTTCTCAGGCTCAAAGACACCAGAAGGGCATTCCACCTGACGGCAGTTGCCAGAACACACCCCAGCGTAAAGGCCAACTCTGTTCATCTTCGTTCCCATCCTCTCCTTCATTGCTCACCAATGGTTGAAAGCCAACCCCAGGAAACTATCAGGTAACATCACTGTAGACCCACCACACCCTGCTTACAACCTGTTCCAACTCCTCCTGTCTGGTTGGCACTACAGAGTTCAGTACACTAAAAAGAGATATAAAAAGTTTCCTTCCGTGGGCTGTCAATCAAATAAGTGTTTACCATTGTCAAATTCCAACCATACATCCTGGATATACTGTACATTGTACATATACTGGTATGTTCTGTCATGTCCATCTACCTCAGGCATGTAAGTACCCTGCTAAGCTGTTAATTTCAACATTTCATGATATTCTGTGCACCATAACACTTTAATACCCCTTATTTCCTCCTGTATAATAGTCAATCCTTGAGTATAATTCTGAAGAATGTTGTTTAGATTGTTGGTTATAGAGCATTGATTATTGACAAATACAAATTGTCTTCTCTGAGATCTTTTCTCGCACTAAATTATGTCTTATTCATTCTCTCTTTCTGTCTATGTGACCTGGGAGGAGCCTGGGAGACTCAGATAGGGTGCGCTTTCATAGTGCCCTGTGGTGGGTTGGGCCTGCAACACCTGGTTTGGTAATCTGCTGCTGAGCTACTGTGGCTCCTTCAAAGTACACGATATGTGTCATACATCTCGTAACTCCATTATAATTCTGTTACAGATGGCAAATGGACTTGTTCTTATATTGTGCTTTTCTAGTCTAGTGACTGACTCAAAGAACTTTACAATGAATGCCTCACATTTACAGCAGGAACATTTGTGACCAAGATTCAAATATGTACTAAATTTCCTGCTTAAATGCCATAGAATAAATGCTGAGCTACAGAAATACCGTGAATTGGCAGATTTCCCAGGGTCGGTAATGTAGCACAGGTGCCTCACTCTCATGCTTGATGTGTTGCCACGAGAAACAATGTTATGTTGCATCACTGCGTGGTCAGTGTTCACAACTGTGGAGTATTATAGGACAACCACAGAAAAATGAAAGGAACAAGGCTACATAAATAAAACAATTCCCTTATCAACCCAACAAGGGGAAATTTGGAATACTCTGCATTTTAACCCATCTTAGAGGAGCAGTGAGCTGACACCATATGGCGCTCGGGGAGCAGTTAGGGGTTCAGTGTCTTGCTCAAGGACACCTCGACATGGTTTTTGCAGGAACGGGGATCAAACCTGTAACCTTCCAATTGCCAGACGACTGCTCTACCCACTGAGCTGTGCTGCTCCTGTTAAGCAGTCAACTTTATTCTGTTTTCTTCAACAAGAAAGTGAATCACTGAGCATTAATGAATAAGGATCAGGAAGATTTTCACCATTTTTGAGTGTGAACTTTGAGTCATATACTTTTCGCTCTTGGCTTTCAGGATTCTTATAGTAGCCCGACATTGCTGCAATTTGCTTAAGTAATGCAGGTTCAAAGCATATAGATACATTTGATCAATTTGGACCATGCAATTTTAATAGGGGTCTTAATATTTCCAAAACCAACGTATGTTTTTGTGCCATAACCACAGTCGTACATCGTATTTCTAAGATCTGAACTGACGGCATGTGCATGCAAGTTGTTGATGAAATCGAGTCACGCCAGCTGGCAAGTGATCTATGCATGCTCAATATTCCAGGTAAGGAAGTCACAGAATCAGATCATTAAGATACAATTATCGGAGATACATTTCATCACTCATCCAAGTGACCTCATCCGTCTCAACTGACTGGAGGTGTCCCCACTCTCATACACATCACAGTAGTATACTGACTGAAACTAATGTTCAGTTTCATATGCAAATCGCTGTTATCATTAACTAGACTTAAAAAAGGGCATGTAGACTATTCATCAAAGGTTTGGGGAATAGTTGCAATCACAGCACTGTAAGATTGTAAGCAATGCAAGATGTAACTACAGGAAAGACGCTTTATTTGGCCATTGTATTCCCACTAGGAAATTTGTCCTCTGGATTCAACCCATCCTATTGTATAAGAGGAGTGGGAAGCTGAAGCGCCTGGGGAGTAGTTAGAAGTTAAGTGTCATGCTCAAGGACACTTCAATATGCTTTCTGAAGGAGCCAGGGATCCAACCAGTGATCTTCTGATTACATGACAACCTGCTCTACCTCCTGAGCCATGCCTTCCCACATATTTGATACAACCAATAATTGACATTATCAGAGAAGTAGAGGTTTTCTATACTTGTCTTGTCCTCTCCTGTCCCCAATGTCTTGAACTGTTACAGTAGTCCAACTCCAAAGTGTATCGTTATTAAGCTCGTCAGGGAACCGGATAACTGAGTGGCTTTTTTGCCCTCAACAGCCCGCATGTTATATTTTCAGGCCAAAACTCATGCATCAGGGTACAAGCACATCTGTCAGCTATATATGACAATTATTCTATGATGGAAACAGCTGAACCACAATGTGTTTAATTCACAATAAATGTGTGTATTTCTGCCACAATTTATGGCAGGGCAACGGAAGTATGGAAGTATTTACACTAATATTGCTGGGGATCTTGCTTAAATGTCAACAGAAACCTGGCTTTTGACTCGATCAATATTAGCAGCTTGTCATTTTGGTCGCTATTAGAAACCAAGGTTTCTAATGGAGACCAATGGAAACTTTCACTCATTCAATAAAAACAGCTATTTCATGAGAGATGAATGTCAACTCCATTTCACATCTATGGGTCAAAATAACAAAAACCAATGTCACGCTAGTTTTTGTACTCAAAGACATTTTTCTTACTGGTGTTTCAGCATATTGAAATTATCTTCATTTTTTCCCCTCAATATTTTTAGAAAAGTTAAGAGATTTTTAATATTTGGAAAACATATCATTTGATATGGTGTACATTAACTTAAAAGGCAATAAATTGAAAGCATTAAATATATTCCCATTCTTGTAAAGTAATAACCACTGAGGCTAGTTGGTTATTTGTGATCATGGGTTACACAAACAAAATGGACTTGACTTAAAACCCTTTCCCAAGTGGTTGCCAAATATTTTCCAAAGCATATAATTAGAGATGCATCAATTGATCGGCCATGACTGGCGACTGGCTGGTCAGTCTGAGATATATCTGGATATGTGGCAGGCAAATTTACACACGTACACTGCATAATGGTTCCCATCATGCACACAGCGGCATAGATTGTAATCTCTCTC
>OMLC01047901.1:0-11180 GCA_900302585.1 Regalecus glesne | reverse complement strand
CCCACAACAAAATTCATGGAGAGTCAATGACTTGGAGGAGACGAATCCATGGACCGGTCAACCCCCGCTAGCGGGGAAAAACGGCCGGAATACAAATCCTGTTTGTGTGATATATATATATATATATATGGGTGAGATGATTTGATGCATTCTCAATAATCTAGGTAAAGGAATCACAAGAAACAGTGAATTGGATCAACTGGATAAGAATATTATTCAGAAACGTTTTGTCACTCAAACAGGTGACGTATGATGAATCTTGGCTCGGTGGCTTGATTTGGCCTGTTTGCATTTTAGATGTTCATTGATTAGTACCTTCACTATGAAGGAGGTTATCATTATTATTACTGTTTTATCTTTTGTAACTCAATTACAATTATGTTATCCTGATCATGTCGCATGGTGTAAATTGTGTCTTATTCTGTGTACACATCATCCATTGCACAGCTGTCCATCTTGAGAGAGAGATCCCTCCTCTGTTGCTCTCCCTGAGGTTTCTACCTATTTGTCACCCTGTTAAAGGGGTTTTTAAGGGAGTTGTTCCTTAATCCGCCCTGAGGGTCTAAGGACAGGATGTTGTGTTAATGTAAAGTCCGCTGAGACAAATTGTCATTTTGTGATAGTGGGCTTTACAAATAAAATTGACTTTACTTGACATCTTCTGTCTGAGCTGACTGAGGCATCACCACCCTTATAAACAATATAGTTGCATACCACACAACAAAAGGCTGGTTTCATATGGAAGTCGGTCATTGACTACACATTCAGTGATAATAAGTACTATTCACAGAAGATTAGGGTATATTTGCCAATTGCACCATTGTAAGATGATATCAGATGTACTCTCAGGCCCCCGCCCCTGTTCAAGGATTGCTGTTCTCTCTTAATAGATGGCCTCTTTCACCTCCCTTTCAAACCAGCATTTCCTTCTATTGAAGATGGGAACATCATCATCTTGAATGAGTGGCCACTAGCCTGTAGATGTCCTGTGTTGTTCCATTCTCTTAGCCAGCGTCTGTTTGGTTTCCCCGATGTTATGAGGGTGGGAGTGCTTGCAATCAGTTCAGAAAGAAGATGTCACCTGTTTAAGTGACGAAACGTTTCTAAATAAACTTCTCATCCAGTTGAACTGATTCACCTTTTTTGTGACTGGGTGAGATGTATTAAATGGCTCAATATTACAGCAATCCAGTTACATACACTGTCCTCTCAGCCCTTTGGTTGAGTCCAATTGACATAAGAACCTATATTTTAATCTTCACCTATTTATGATCATTTTTCAAACACACTTTTAAGATCTCACAGCTTTGCCTAAAAATTATCAATAATGGGGCGGCATAGCTCAGTGGGTAGAGCATTTGTCTGGTGATCGTAAGGTTGCAGGTTCAATTGCCAGTCCTGCAGAAAGGATGTCGAGGTGTCCTTGAGCAAGACACTGAAGCCCAAACTGCTCCCTGGGCCCCACAATAGCTGCCCACTGCTCCTACACAATAAGATGAGTCAAATGCAGAAGATTGCAAATTTCTCCTTGTGGAACTGATAAGAGATTATAATAATAATAATAATAATAATAAACTCTTTGCCTTGATGATGACTGCTATATGATGACGGTTAACCTTCCCTCAATACCTCCTCAGGCCAGTTGAAAGTTTTCTCATTTGATTTGCAGCTCATTTTAGATGAATGACCAGCTCTCCTGTTAAGTTAATCGAGAAGACATTTTGTCATATTTGATTGTGCTTTTGGTCATTAAGGAAGAGAAGAGCCGCCCAAGTGCTAAAGAACTGTGTACAGACATTCTGACTTCACTGATAGATTTTCCTGACTGGCTACTCATCTTTGAGTCTCCAAAAGCTGGTACAGTATATAGTTTATTATTACTTATTCTCATCATATGCTCTGATTAGATTAACAAAATGGGGGTGGTCCACATCAACCCTTAATCCCCGACACTTCATGTAGGTCCTTGTCCACACCCACAACATGAGGACTAATAGTAACACATAAAAAACAAACCTTTATTGGATTAACAAAAGGCATTGACAGAGTTTGGTAGCATACATGTTTTCCCTGTTTACCATTGTTAATCTTTGTCACACATATTATAAAACTAATTTAGAATCTTGATGGGGGGTTTGTTATATTTTTGTTTGTATATTATATAATGTGCTCCATCCTTTTCCCACATTAGAGCCAAACCTTTACCAGTCGATTACCTTGCTGGCACCAGACGAGTGCACCAGGCTGATGCCTTGGGCCTTTTACAGGTGAGGTTCTTCAACAAAGTTCTCAAAGCACTGACAAATTTTAAACCACCATGTTGGGATATTGAGTGCTTCAAGAATTAAGTGGAAAATTTCACACAAACCAACAGGTATGGAAAGGTGAAAAGGAACTCATTTTAGTTGTACAGCTACATTTGCCCCGAGCATATATTTCTTTAGCATTAATCCATCGTTAGTTTTTAAAACTAAAAACCATTTTAGACTTTGTAGTAACTGACAGGGAAAGCTACATAACTATGTGGTGGAATAAAAACCCACAACAGCTGTCTCTCAGGCATGCAATCTGCCCACTGAGCCAATGCTGATAGAGTGCACTCCTGAGAGTCAGGCATCGCGGGTTCGTGTCCCGCCGCGTAGCTCGGGAAATGTGACGCATTCATTGTAAAGCACTTTGAATGGTTGTTAGACTTGAAAAGTATTTTATACGAACAAGTCCATCTACTATAGTAGTCCCATAACATATTTCATATTCTATTCCTCCTAAATTAGAGAAATAAGATACTCAGGCAGACAAAAACAGGAGGAAAACGGTGGTAGAAATGCCTTGAGCTCAGAGAAATGTCATTTGTCTGGAATTTGATTTTGTTTTTAATTGTGGACAATGAGTACTTCCTAAAATTTTGCACAGGATACTTTTAAGGTGAACTTCAATTGTTCTAGTAATGTTTCCATGGAAATTCCTTCATCCATGTAAGTTGTTGGGAGGCATGTTTCTCATCATTACTTTACTATTAGATCCTCTTGCTAAAAGTATGGTGAAGGTTACCATAGTTTGTATCCTTGTTGGCTTTTTCAGGAGATATCGTACAATTAGCTGTGAGAGGATCCGGGCACAAAGGTCTTAATATTATAATGAATTTGTGGTAAATACCCATCCAATATTGTCAGTAAGCAGGGCAAGACCAGATCTTTTATACCAAATTTGCAGGGCTCTAATTGTATCTTTTGGAAGCTGGGCTACCAAAGGATGAAGCTCTACCAGTATAATTTGACAAGTTGTTTAAGTCTTTGCCTTGCACATGTTGATGAGCAGTAAACAATCTAGCCTATGCTTATATACCAAATTGCTTAATTGTTTTATTGTTACATTTTGTTAAAATGGTCCATAGTTGGTGCCCAGGAATTTTGATTGAATGCATGTATTCGTGTCTTCATGCTTTCCTAGCTTATTGGTCAAATTGAGTCCTGAGATGCAAGAGAGAGCTGTCAAGTGTCCAGGCTTCCTCCACACTTCTGTCCTCTGCTACATCAATCTGATTCAACTGTTCCTGGATGGACAAACACCTAATCCAATCACAGAACCTCATGTGTGTCAGGTGATCACCACCAAGCTGGTTAGGTTGATTGGATATATTGTTAGAGAAGTGGTGTGTACATGACCGAAATATGGGAGATTATATATGCATGAAGCCACACATCAAATTATTTTACATTTTTCTGAAAATTGTCAGATGGAGCCTTCACAGATCTTGAGTAGAGGCCAGCATTTCCTCTTGACAGCAATTTCCAAGACCTCCTCAACCACTCTCTCCTCCAATAAATTCAGCCAGGTAACCTTAACAAACAGACTCGCACAAAAACACACACAAATAGACTGACAAGATGTACTCAGGATTCAAGATGTTTATTGTCTCTTCGGTTGTACAAGTACAATCATGTGAAATTCTTAGGCTAGGAGACCCCATTACAGAAACATGAGATAAAGTTAAAACAAACTAGAATAAAGATATATGATCAAAGGTGTGTATACATACACATGTGTATATAGCAATAAATATAAGGCAAAATGTATATAAAGCAATAGGTATAACAGAATTAGGCTTAAAATAGGTATAGGTAAGGGTAGAAATCAATCGATCAAGTATAAAAAACAATAATGGGTGCATAGGTGATCAGTACTCAAAGGTACTGCACAGGTTGTAATCAAATATTGCAGAGATAGTAAGGTTGCACTTGGGTTGTGTGCATGTTATTAGTAAAAAGTCTTAAAGCCTGAAGAAACAACCTGTACCTCAGTCTATTGGTGCATGTTCTGAGTCCCGTATCTCCTCCTTGAGGGCAGCAGGGAGAACAGACTATTGTGTGGGTGCGCTGAATCTTGAATGACCCACAAGGACTTTCTGAGACACCACTGAGAGTACAGCTCCTAGAGACTGGGTGGCTCACATCTTGTAATGTGCTGGGCTATGTGGACAGCCCTAACCAGGGCCTTACGGTCTTTGCTCATACAGCTGCTGTACCAGGTGGTGTAGCACCCTGTCAGCAGGCTCTTTATGGTGCCCTGATAGAAGTCTCTGAGGTTTGGGGCCTCAGGCTAAATTTACCCACTGCTGTGTGGCATATAGAAGGCATGTCAACTAGCATAGTGACTGCGTATTTACAGTAGGAGAGTTGATCATATTTATCAATACACAGGATATGATGTGACGGTCTTAAATGCTACAATCCAGGTAACTGACATTCACATAGACTCTTAATATGGGCAGAAAAAAGTATGAACTACCCCACAATTAGTAACTGTAGAGGACATGCTACATTATCATTAATCTATTAGTTTATCTTAGCAGACGGCATCATTCGACAAACGCCCCCCATTCAAAATCTTAGACCTGACAGCAGGTGAACATAATTAATCACCCAACAGAACAGAAATACTACAGTATTGCGGATGCCAAAGGAACAATTTAAGAACCATTGATTTAAGCTGTATCCATTTTTCCTCAAGTCCTACCTAACACTAATCATTGAATTGAGTAACTGAAACTGTTCATGATTTGGACTCTAGGATTTTATATCATCTGAAATATATAATCTTTGGATCCTACCAAAGACAGCATTTGTTTTTATGGAACTGTAGGATTTTAGCTTTGACCTTTAACTTGTTTGGTTAAAATTATAATGAAACAAAGTTTCTTCTTAGACTACATTAGCACAGCATATTGACTCTTTGACCCATGTCAGAGAAAAATCCCAGTTGAGGGACCCTTTTGAAATGGACTAACTACACTCAGTAGTTTGTTTCCTTTTCAACAAGTTGTTTTCATTTCCATGAGGTCAGATCTCTATGGCTCATCGGGGGCTTCATTCTTCTCCAACTCTTTTTCCCTTGCCATAATTTCTTCATATTTTGTTTTCTGTCCACCATTCCATCTCTGATTGTGCACTTCTCTCTCATACAGCTGGTGGCTCAGTGTGCAGAGCTGGACCCAGAGGTGGCAGCAGCTCTGTCGAGACAATGTATTCCTGACAGACTCAGCCAGGGAATGGAATTCCTCTAAGTAGGGAAGAACAACTTCAGTTGGAAACTAACTGCGAGATACTACTAAAAATACAAATATTTGGAGACACATTGATGCCTGTTTGACTGCTAACTATGGGAGACATGTTATTTCTAAAAACTGTTACTGATCTTTTTTTTTCTAAACCTGATTTAGTGTAATTTTGTTATTCCTGCAAACATATTTGTCTGGTACAGCAACAGTAGCTTTTGCTGCATCCACACTGCATCAACAGGACATGAACCTGGAGACAAGCAAATATTCACGTTATGTTACAGAAACAACTCAGTCTGTTTATTTGACAGTAACATTTGTAATTATGTAAAAGTTGAATTTCTAGTCTTAACATTTTCCCTGTTTATTTAAAGAAATTAAATACCACTTTGTACCATAATGCACTAAGGACTTGTACTAAACAAAATCCCTTATGCATTAGTCCCTAATACTATTGAAGTACTTTCTAGCCCTTCTCTGTGTTTACAATTCACAGATTTCCATTTGCATTGTAATAATTTAATGAAACATATCTCGTGTTGTAAAGAAAATCCATATTCCCGTGATCATATTTACAATAATGTATGCTATTTTTGCACTATGTAGCTCATATAGGAAGTACAAATGATTTACATGTCAAATTTAAGTTCTAAGAATATTACATTATACAATTTACAACAGCAGTAATGACTACTCAGACACCTATGAGACGGTTTCAGGGTCAGATTAGATAGAAGATCTATGCATTAACACATCAATGGTCAACACGTAAGCTGATGACCTTGGTCAATAGTTGCTAATTTCAACTTTTATTTTAAAAAACACTTAAGGAACTACTGAAGTTCATTTTTAACTTTAATATTCGAACCATTCGATTTGTTCTTTTATTCTCTCTCAGGGCCACAGTTGCTCATTGGTAGAGGGTACGTTTTGGGAACAGATGAGGTAGAAACAGTGGGTTCGAACCCACCGTAGAGCATCAGGAAGGGCATCCGGCTTTAATTCCCCAAGTGCCATCAAAGTCTGTGTCCACACCAACAACATGGGGACTAATTATGACATAAAATAGACCACTCACTGAAAACCATAACTGTTTTATTCTCCAATGAGCTCTGATTTCCTTCATCCATTTTCCAGTTCCATAACACAATGTTTTGCAGTGAACTACTCTCCCTCAAAACAAATGAGAAAATGTGGACCCAGAGGAGAGCCTTCTGCTCAACAACAAAGAACTCTACTTCCAAGAATCAATACGTACGCCCAAATAGTTAATTGTGGAAGAAGTCAACAGTCAGGCGACTGACATAGGATACCTCCATCTCCTTCTACCAATCGGGTTAGGTGTTAGGATTGGGGATTGAAGTACCAGGATATAGATGATCATCACTACTGTAATAGTGGTGAATGTAAAGCTTTGGGAGGCTGTGGGAGGAGTTGGATGTGTTCTCAGTCTGCCCCCAGAAGAAAAAGTGCATGCAGCATGTGATGTGTGCGGTCCACCGAGAACTAATCAAATTTCATTTTTTAGTTCTTCACCTGCTTGGTGATTGATACTTCTTACACGGCTTCCCATACAGAAACATGTCTCTGTGTGGGAAGTGTAGAATTGCCTGGAAAACTTAAACCAAATTCTATTACAATTTATTATCAATCAGAAACTATAGAATACAATCTACAAATATGAGTTTGTGGGAGAACTATCAACACAATGAAAGCAATGGGCCTACAAAGCATTTCTGTTTCTATATTGAATGTTCAATTACATCCTCAGGAGGAAGGTTTATTCTTTTAAGTTATAATCGGGGGTGCACATAACTGGTACGCAAGTACGCATGCGTGACAAAAATCAGGAATGCATAATGCCACTTGTGTTACTAACTGCCTTTGCATACATGAGTAATCTTATCTAACCTTACTTACACATATTGTTTGTGAGCTCATCAACTACTGTCAGAGATGTTCAAAAATACATTAAGCAGCTTCTTTGGCGTTTCACCACCTACAAAGTAATGTCAACTTGAGCCAGAGCTGAAGAAAATAAGACTTTTTCCAGAAAAGTGGCTCCAAGATGTACAGTGACTTGAAGCTAGCGCTCAGAAATGTATGAAATTTGCTACTCAAATCCAGATCAGAAAAAAACAGGAGTGTTTCATAAAGGCTCAAAGAATTTCAACCATCCTTTATTTGACAAACACAAAAAGAGCAAGGAGCACACGAATGTGGCGCAAGCCATTGCTAATAAAGCTTGCCGAGAAGAAAAGTCCAGTCGCCCACTTGGCAGATGGCGCATACCAAACAGCCTCTCCTGGTACTCACCCAAGTAACTCACTGAAAAGCTATGTGCCCCCCTGTTTATAAAGTAGGTATGACCAGCCATTGGATGATTTGTATACATGTGGGTACTGTTTTAAAAAAAATCTTTTCTCTCGACTTATGGGATGGATCTACATTTTACTGGTAAGTTAAATCTAAAGAGAATACATCAATATAGCTCAGAAAATTATGCCCCATAATGGTGCAAAATCACATTTTGCATCTGGTGCTTGTATGATAATAGAGCAGAGTTAAACTGACAAATGGAACAAAGAGTTAACACACTAAATGCAATGGATACAATTTGGAATAGAAAAAACAACAACCAACAAACGATGGTGACTAATACTATAAAAAAATTAAAGTTTTTTATAGTGAAGATTGCCAAAGAAAATGTTTTTTTGACTTATTGAGAAATGCTCTTCAATTATAACCCCCACCACACACACACTGTCCATTTGGTAACGTATATAATGATTTGAACACAACATACTAAAAAAACCAACAGTCTTCCTTTATCAGCTAAACCAGTATGAACAGTAAATCTCGATGGGTCCCAGCCCAAGATTGAGGAGAGACTGTGACAGACATTTGTTCCATGAAAGATCTGGGCTTCATCTGTCTTGATCCTGCTGAACTACTTCTCCAGTTACTGTGATGGTGTGAAAGTCGGAGTACATCTGCTGCTGTGGCTGTGTGCTGTCTTTCTGAGCCTCCCCCTGAATGAGTGGGTGAACCATGGACATGTGGACATTGAGGTTGTGGGCCTTTTCAAAACGTTTACCGCATAGCAGGCATGCAAACTCCAGGTCGGCCTCTGCCTTGTGCTTTGTCATGTGGTATTTGAGAGATGCACGCTGTCTGCACTGGAACCCACACACTTCGCATCTGTAAGAAATTAGGAAAGGCAGTTTCATGCAGTTTCCAGTGTGTTGTATACTGAGCAATACTAAGCAATAACATGACATAAATTATGTTTAGTCCAGTGACGTGCAGTGAGGTTCACGGCTGGTGAGGCACTGACTTCAGACTTATTCTGCAGCGGAGCGGAGGAGGCGCAAGCAGAATCCCTGGGCTCACTAGCGCCTCCCCCATGAGGCCGGAGAACTGCGTGCCTCACCCGGCACCTTTTCGCAGCCGTTTTATGATCGCTCAGCACAAGAAACACGTTACACACACATAGTTTTCGACAAAACACTATACATTATATTCATCATCTGAACTATAGAAATGTAGTTTATGTAGCAAAAGTATTTGAACATTTTAATAGCGACATAGAAAGAGACAGCAATACGGGGGCTCACTGCATAGCATGCAGCACAGTTAGTCGAGTTGTTGCGCAATCCCTGGTGAGGCTTAGCTGCCTGCTGCCTCATCGTACGTCTCTTCCCAGTATTTGAACGATAAATATGAAAAATCAGGGATTTTGAATTAAAAAATAACTTAAACCTGGTTTAGTAAAAAGCAAAATAACTTAATAGTACAAATCAAAGAATAAATACAATAATTACTTCTTTTTTCCCCCCATGATGACAGGTGAGGCACGACCTCACTTGCCTCCCCTGACAGCACGTCACTGGTTTAGACTAAAAGGCTGAGATTTTACACATTGAGAATATAACCTAGAACTGAGAGATGGGGAGATTTCCATGTTCATCATCATGTACCGCCGTCGTGACTCAGACCTGTCTAATATCGGGTTCAGGTCTAAGATCGGGTTTTTTTCTTTGACTGCACATCATGCTACTGTAATGTGAAATAAGAATGCATTCCAATGTACATATTTCATTCATCATTCTACCCGTTAACTTTCAATATTTTGTGCATGTTGTCCTCCGCATGTGAAAATTGTTCATGAGTAAAACAAGACAGGCAGCAGATGGTGTCAAAGAAATTAGTTTGACGATAGTATTAGTGTTTTTGAAGATCCCTATCAGTACTTACTGTAGTGGCTTGGCCCCTGAGTGGCGCATCTGGTGGACGGAGAGGTGCTTCCTTTGCTTGAAGGTCTGACCACACTGATCACAGATGTAGTTTCTCTCATCTAGCAAGACACAGTTCACAAATGTCATCATGGCCAAAATAAGAATGTAACCCACAATAAAAACTATCCTCATATGATGGCCTTACCAGCAGACAAACTGAACTCCAGGACCCAATGGTAACTCATAATTTTCGTTTCCGTTTTTCTTAATTTTTTGTCTGAACAAGCTCACGGAAACAAGTAGCTGAAATGTCTTGATTTCCAGGTATGGAAATCACAAAAAGAGGTGAATCAGTTCAACTGGATCAGAAGTTTATTAAGAAACGTTTCGTCACTCACCAGGTGACTTCTTCAGTCTGAGCTGAAGGCAAACATCCCCCTCCTTATAAACAGTACCTTGATGCTACACAACAATAGGCTGGGTTCATATGCAAGTTGGGTGATCACCTGCACATTCAGTGGCAATGAGCACCATTCACAGAGGATTGGGGAATATTTGCAATCACGGCCGACAGGTGTACTCTCAGGCCACCACCCCTATTCAAAGACGGTCGTTCCCTCTTGACATAAATGGCCTCCTTCACCCCCTTTCAAACCAGCGTTCCTCCCTATCAAGGACGTGAACATCATCATCCTTGAATGAGTGGCCACTTGCCTGTAGGTGGGTGTAGACCGCAGAGTCCTGACCCGACGTGTTGGCTCTCCTATGCTGCGCCATCCTCTTAGCCAGCGTCTGTTAGTCTCCCCGAGTTACTGGAGTCCTCCTGACATTTAACAGTGTACACTACGTTACTCTGCCTTGATGCATGCTCAATAACCAGGTAGGGAAATCACAAAAAGAGGTGAATCTGTTCAACTGGATCAGAAGTTATGTAACTACGTTACTCTGTTTGTGCCGGGGGACCCGATCCCTGGGGGGGACCAACTTATGCTGCAGTGTGTTCAGGGGTTTGAAAGCAACTGAGACGCGATGTTTAGAAAATTGTTTGAAATTTTAATTTTAACCCACCTGGGTTAAAATTAAATCCCAGGACGTACCACAGTTCATTGAAAACATTAACTCAGTGGACGCCCACATCAAATTCACAAGGGAGGATGCGAAAGATGGCGTGTTGGCTTTCCTAGACTGTGAGGTGAAGGTTGGTGTTGGGGGGGCGGTTGTTTGTTAGCGTGTACCGCAAACCCACACATACGGACCAGTACTTGCGGTTTGACTCCCACCACCCCCTGGAGCATAAACTGGGAGTCATTGGGACTCTGTACCACCGTGCTGACAACGTCCCCACTGACTCAGTGGCCGGGGAGGAAGAGAAGTCCCATATTAGA
>OMLC01047896.1:0-11510 GCA_900302585.1 Regalecus glesne | reverse complement strand
AATAAAATAATTAATAAATATAATGAGAAATAATAATTCTAAATAAACTTCTTATCCAGTTGAACCATTCACCTTTTTTGTGATTCAAAGGGATTACCCATCCTTAAAGTACCTCATTCTATGATAGCATATATCAGCAGTTATTAAAACACACATTTTCTACCAAATTCAATTAACCTATGTACACAGGTACTGCATGGTAAAGAGCTGAAACATTGTAGAGTTGACTCCATCCCTCTAAAATTATCAGATATACTAGATTAGTAGCCTCTGACATAAAAATGGGTCAACCCAAGCCTAAAGCACACAGGGCTGTTCACAGATGTAAAACCAAAACTATTCATAATCTTGCTCACAAGAGTGAAACATTGTCTCTTCTGTGGAATTGATGGCTGTACATGTATTCATATAATTTAAGTCACACATACAATTCTACTCAAAGCGCCTCTTTCTCGCTTCTTCATTTGAAACACATATCGCAAATTACTTTCCCTGTGCTTGGTATGCCATTTACAGAATAGCCTCCCATCAAAAGTATAATTGCTGGACTTTCATAAAGGCTGTGGTAGCTCAGTGGTAAGGTGAGTGCCTCCAAGTCAGGTATCGAAGGTTCAAACCCATTGCGGGCCATTAGGAAAGGGTATCTGGTCTTAATCCCCCTTACTTGGTAAATGTGAGGCATACATTGTAAAGTGCTTTGAGTGGTTGCTACACTAGAAAAGCCCCGTATAAAAACGAGTCCATTTACCTCTCCTATTAAACCTATTCATAGTTTTAACTGCACTGCTGCCTTGTGCACATTAAACTGATTGCTCTCCAAAACTCCTGGAAAAAACTACATAAGGGACAGCCAACCTGCACACAAAACACACATGCCCATGAACACTTCATCTCACCACTGTGATGTTGAAGGCATAGAGAAGGTCAAAGGGCAGAGCAGCGATGAGGTCTACAAAAAACCAACTGGTGCAGTAATGAAGGTAGATGGAGTGAGCATCGTATACCACTTGACCGGACTGGCTCACATAGGTAGTTCGGAAATTCAAGACGATGTCTGAAGAGAAAGAGAAAAAAACTCAATTAACATACAATCCACCAGAACCTATAGGTGAATATTTTAGGGCTTAATTGGCGATTTGAAAGTGTATTAAAAAGAGAGGCTGAGTAAAGCATTTAGTGGTTACATTCAGGTAAACACCAACCAATTTGAACAAAAACCAATAATTTTCAACTTTAAAACAACTTTATGGTGCACCGTAGGTAGGACAGTAATCTAGAAATCCAAGATTTGTGGTTAGATCCTCGGTTCGTTCAGAAAACTTGTCAAAGTGTCCTTGAGCAAAACAATGAGTCCCTAACTGGTTAGGACAATGAATAAAAATGAGCCTGGTGACTAAATCTAGCATATTTACATTTGAATCTTAATGTTGATTATTATGCATTGTCCATATGAAAAGATATTTATTCATATATTTCCAGGAGAATGAGAGGTTATTTCTATGTATCACAATTATTCACCACATTGTGGGGACGGACACGGACTTAGCTGATTTGTTTTGATGAAATTCATCTTGCTTGGGTATCGATTAGATCTTTGACTATACATAAACATAGCCATGTTAAAGTTAGTGTTGTATTCAGATCGAGCTAAAGGCCAATCGGTATTTGTAGATGTAGCCTAATAGGCCAAATAGGTGCAATTCTTTGGGGGGAAAGACCCACCTCATTTTATGGATTAGCCACACCCCTGACGAGTACTTGCTAGAACCAAACCTAAACTGACATTCCACCTTGGGATAAAATAAAATAGTTTGTTGTTTTCCACAACATTATTAATCCATTTTTCATTCTAACAGCTTCGACTGGAAAAACCTCATGGTAAATGAACTAGTTCTTATTTCATGCTTTTTTAATCTAGAGAACACCCAAAGTGCTTTACCATGAATGCCTCGTATTTACCAAGCCCCGTGGGGGAAATGAAAACCAACGATGCCTGACTCTCAGGTGCATGCTCTACTAAAAACAGGGATTGGCAGAAGCCTATGCACTGCCTGAATATGTAACACATTTAAATGAAGCAGGTAACACACCTACACAGTCCGAAAACAACTCACCCTGAAATAGCTCAATAAGAGTCCCTTCTACCACCTTTTCCATCTTATTCCTGACAGACATCTTACACCCATATGATATCCCAATCAGATGAGGAGACATGTTCCTCTGTAGAGTCTATGGCTAAGTTCAGATGGTCATGTGACACGGAGACAAGCTATGGGGAAATAAATCCCATTGGACATTCAGAGGAATTCCCAGTCTGGAAGTGTAAGATAGGAAAAAATTAGTATAAAAAATATCTATTTTGTACAAGCAGAACAATGCGTGGTGAATAATGAGTGTGCTACATCTTCCTTATGACTATCTCTGGTCCTATAAGTGTGCGTGTGTGTGCTGAGCAGGGGGTGCTTTCCTCCACAGTTAAAAGCAGGACCACATGAGGGGATGGAGAGAGTCTAATTATCCATTTTTAACCTGTGACAATAGAGACTCTCTTGAGTGGGTGAAGAAAGGTGGGAGGGAGTGAAGTCATGTGTCAGCAGCCAATTGCCAAGGAAACCACCGTAGCTGCACTTGCAAACAGAAATGCTACTCATATACTTGGCCATGGGCGTCTAGTTATAGCATATTTGATACTTGTCTGGCACACAGGCAATGTATCTACTGTACCCAGTATGAAGAGCATCTCCACCACAATGTCACTGGCTATGGTGCTCTGAGCAGCTGAGGCCCGCTTGCTATCCTCCTCATGGCTGACAAAGCAGACGTCATAGGGGACGGTGACGGCCACATAGAAGGTGGCCAGCAGGATTAGCCAGTCCCAAAGGGCCTTGGAGATGCTGTAGTGCAGCAGGATGAACCGGGACTTCTTCACAGCCGCCACCTTGTACTCGGGTAGAGAGGGCTTCTGAAACACACCCTGTACAAAATAAAAAAAGATGAGAGCAGAATGACACTGTAAACAAAGCCCAGTTGCAGTCTGATTGAGGAGAACCATGGAACACTGAGTGTCCGTATGCTGTACGAGTCCTCTTTAGCTTATTACATAGTAGGGGTAGAGAACATAGATCACAGATCGGGACAGTCAGGCATCATTGTAGGATCTTTTTTTAAGTGTATCTTACCAAATGCACCTGACCTATAATTTCAGACAAATGTATTGCAACGGCAAATATAAACCTTGTTTGGAGATGGAAAAATGAGAATGAGAAAAGTTCATCTTTCCTGTCTTTTGGTTC
The DNA here is from genome assembly GCA_900302585.1 of Regalecus glesne. Taxonomy (NCBI): domain Eukaryota; kingdom Metazoa; phylum Chordata; class Actinopteri; order Lampriformes; family Regalecidae; genus Regalecus; species Regalecus glesne. Next base: position 8,217 of record OMLC01047896.1, on the reverse strand, counting down.
TTATGATAAGGCTCATTTGCTATTCATTCCAACTTATGTGAGCTTGTGTGTTGGTGTGTGTGTTCTTGTAGTTCTATCCTTGTGGAATCCAATTTGAGTTTTTAACCATCAGAATGAGAACATAGCCAGTTGTGAGCCCTTTCAAGTTGTTTTGGTTTTCCCGTGAATATGTACTTTTTCAATATATTCTAGAATGTGCAAATAAAGAAAAATTCAAATCATGAAAAAAGACCTCATCGCACATCGTCTCTTCATTTGACACTCAATCGCGTTAAATTCAGCATGGAGATGGGCACAGCTGATTAATTATTTAATTAAATATTTAATTAATTAATACCATATAAAACCCAGAGCCATCCTACCAAGTTTTGTAATGAAGTTTTTAAAGAGACACTTGAAAGGAGCTTTGTCCAAATACAGCAGTAATCTCTATTTGGACGTTTTCCTATTGACTACTAGCTGGGCAGTGACAACAGACACATATGAGACACTGCCTTTGTAAATACCGTGGACTGAGCAGAGTAACACAAAACCTGAGTTCTCAGTGACTCCACACCCTCAGTGATCTTACCAACTAAATATGTAGGTGAATGAAAAAGGTTGATTAAAAGAACATCTTGATTATGACAGTTATGCAACAATTTTCTCTGTTGCTTTAAAACATTTAGACAGTCCCCCATACACACATATGATGGGTGGTCTTTTTGTTGCTGGTGTTTCTTATTAAATCACCCCTCCAGCATCAGAGGCACCACACATTGGACTCATAAGTATAACTATAAAGAACTCACCTAACAAGGGCTTCAAAGGCCCTCTGAACAATACTTGGATTTGGGTATGCTCTGATAAAATCTATCCATTGTCAATCAGTTACTCAAAGTCAGGTCACAGAGTCACACTGGAGCCTATCCCAGTGCTCATTGGGCCAAAAGCGGGGAACAACCTGGACAGGTGACCGTACCGTTGCAAGGCTTGAGCAGTTAGGGATTCAGTGTCTTACTTAAGGACACCTCAGCATTCTTTCTGCAGGGGCCAGGGATCAAATCACCAGTTTCGCGATTACAAGATGACCGCCCTACATCCTGAGCTATTCTCTGATGACACGTCATCTTTAAATTCACATGTTGCATAATATACACGCCTTTAAAAGCCATCATTTCAACTATTAATAGAGCATGTCATGTCACTCACCAATATATAACGAATAAATAACTGATCCGATTTTAGGATACTTGAGCACAGTATATCAAAGGCAACCAATTAGGCCATTGTCCTTGGACATTCTAAGGCCAAGATGTTGAACTCACCTTGGCCAGCTTGCTGTTGCCTCTCTTGGAGAACAGGTTGGTTAGGTGGTACAGAATGGTCCCCCCTCTCTTCTGGGCTTGGGATAAGGTAGATCTATTGTTTTTCTTGTCTGACAGACCTATTTGAGATAATAGCCATGAATCTCTGACACATTGATGATAATTAGCTACCTGATACTCCACTAAGGTCTGCATCAGATGAGCAGGAACATTCATTGTTCAGATAAGATAAAATGAATTACATTCTGCTGTGGAAATGACATAAACCAGCCCATTCAACATGGTACTGTTGGTGGCAGTGGGTGGCGTCTGCAGGACAGGCTTACCGTCTCTCCTGCTTTTGACATGGCTTTTCCCGTATGACTCACTGATATCTTTGAAGGAGAACAGGAACAGAACCACCTCGCCTTTCTCATTCTTAATTGGCACAATGTCCATAAGACACCAAAATGGATTTCCTGTGGGATGGGTGAATCAAAAAGTAGTTATCATGCAGCTTTAGAGAGTGTGAACTAAGAGCGGTCTATTAAATCTTCCGTTATACTAATTGATTTCATTACATTACTTGCACTAGAATAACGCCCCCAGATGCCATCATCACCAAAGTGTGCATAAGTATGATGTGCGCTTACTCTCTGTGCCAATTTTCAGCTTTTTGCACATGAATACAGCTTCCTCTTTTAGATGAACATACTACTCACCATTCTTCCTGTAGAAGCGGACTTCCCCCTGGTACTCCTGCTGGTTCTCCAGAGCTTTCTCCACCTGGTGGTTCACCCTGTTGCTGGTCTCGGCCCCATGGAGGAAGCGGCAGGTGCAAGTTTTCTGCATCACCTCTGTCCTCACAAAACCCGTCAACTCACAGAAGCCGTCAGAGCAGTATACAATGGGGAAGCCGTGTCGGCCCTGAGCATTCCCAAGCAGAAAGTTGCTGTCTGTGAGAGGAAAAGGGGAAGGGAAAGGGAAGGAAATCATGCAAGAGAACAAACTAGGAATCCAGGAGAAACCATAAAAAAGGGGACTAGCTAAGGAGTTAGAGTGGCTGTCTAGTAATTGGAAGATTGGTGTTTCAATTCCCAGTTCCTTCAGGAAGTGTGTCGTAGTGTCCTCGAACAAAAAACTATAAAAATAGATTCTCTTATCAGTCCCACAAGGGGAAATTTGTAATTCTCTGCATTTTAACCCATCCTGCTGTATAGGAGCAATGAGCTGCCACCATATGACACTCAGGGGGCAGTTAGGGGCTCAGTGTCTTGCTCAAGGACACCTCGACAAACTTTCTGCAGAACCAGGGATTGAACCTGTAACCTTACAATTGCCAGATGACCGCTCTACCCAGTGAACTATGCCCCCAAGACATTGGAGCCTTGATAGCTTGGGAAAATGGATGAAAATTAGCCTGGTGGGTAAATCTGGTATATTTACATTCTAAATGTTCATTAATATCCACTGTCCATATCAAAATGATTATGTATTCATTTATTTTGAGGAGCAGAGTGTGAACAAGAATGCCCATATACTGCATTTTCAGCTAGATTCCGTAGTTAGAAATATTAGGAGATTATACAATTGGAAAACTCCTTTTCAACAAGCACAAAGCTAGTTCATAAAATGTGTCCTCAAAAGCCATATCTCACACTAGGCAGCTCATGGTGAAGCCAGTCACTTGGAGAGAAATATGCCTTGATATCATTGTTTCTCTGGCCTCATTATCTGTGTCAAATCAGTTCAGATCAATTTCCATAGAGCTTTTTGAAATTAAACTAAATTGTGCCAGTAATGCGTTACATCCAAGGATCTGTGTGGGGACCCAGCGGACACCATGGGGAGTCTCTACTGCAGCTCCCAGGTAGGCCCAAGAAATTAGCCTGTGAGTCTTGATTTAGTTTTAATCAACCTATTTTAGTAGATTACATGAGACAGGTTTAGATGTAGTCACAACACTGAGGCAGACACTTCCCATTTCCTTATTTTGTGATGTTTAAATGTATACACATTCCCTTTGTTCACTCCATCTTGATAATGGAGTTGGCCACTGCCCAATTAGTAGTCGTCCCTTGGTCAAGCACTTCCTGATGCATGTCCATAGGCGAAGGCACCCAACTAAAGGTCTTGTTCCTCAGTGGGACCTGCAGACAGTCCTGGATGGGTTGGCTGCCCTGCCATTTGGCCAGGCAGATTTGGAGTTATTATTTATCAAGATGGCAATTCTCTTGGCTCTCGGCTCGACCAAGACGGTGAGGGATCTGTAAGCCGTGTAGCTATATCCCTCCTGCATGTCTCTCAGTGACAATGAGGGTTCAGTGTAACTGCCTGTTTTAGGTTCAAAGGTCATTACCTCCCCATTCAGGTTGAGGGTCATCTGTCTGTGAGCGTTCTTTCCTCCTCCTCATACTGACAAGGAAGAGAAGCTCTTTCACACTCTGTCTGGTGAGGGACTTCGTTGTTAAATGGAGCACTCAGCAACAGTCATGAAATCCAACCAACTGTTGGTCTACCATGGTGGTCAGGCTCAGGGGGCTCCTCTATCAGCACAACAGTTTGCCCAATGGATTTTCAAGAGTCAAGATGTTTAAAGTCACTCCGGTTGTACAAGTACAATTGAGTGAAATTCTTAGACTTACGAAAACATGAACGAAAGATAAAATACATAATAAGAAGTGCATATATATGCACATACATAACAAAATGTATAAAGCAAAGCAAGATATATATATATATATATATGAAGTACGATGTAAAACAAAACTAGGCATAAAATAAGTAAATGTGAAAGTAGAATCAATCGATTGGGTATAAAAAGCAATAATAATATATCTACGATCAGTAATCTCAGATACTACGCAGGTGGTAATCAAACTGTGAGGTTTTACTTCAGTTTCTGTGCATGTTATTTATTAAGAAGTCTTATGACCTGGGGAGAGAAGCTGTTCCTCGGTCTGCTGGTGTGTGTTCTGAGAGTCCTGTATCTCCTCTTTGAGGGCAGCAGGGAGAACAGGCTATTTATCATGTGGGTGTGCTGGATCCTTAAATGACCTGCAGGGATTTTCTGAGACACCACTGAGTGTACAGCTCCTGACCAGACTGGGCAGCATGTCCAGATAATGTCACATCTAGTAATGTCCCAGGTTGTGTGCACAACCTTATCCAGGGTCTTGAGGTCCTTGCTGGAAGAGCTGTTAGTACCAGGTTGGGAAGCAGCCTGTCAGCAGGCTATGGCGTCCTGGTAGAAGTCCCAGATGATCCGGAGCCTCAAACCACATTTCTTTAGGGGGGCTGCATAGCTCAGTGGGTAGAGCGGTTGTCTGGCAATCGGACGGTTACAGGTTCGATCCACGGTCCAGCAGGAAGCATGTCGAGGTGTCATTGAGCAGGACACTGAACCCCTAACTGCTCCCCAAGCACCATGTGGTGGCAGCTCGCTGCTCCAATAGAATAGGATGGGTTAAAATGCAGAGAACTCCAAATTTCCTCTTATGGGACTGATGAGGGAATCTTTTCTTATCTTTTCTTAATCTTTTCAAGATGTGAACAAATAGTGATGCCTGTCAGAGGGTAGAGCATGTATAACATAGAAATAGTAGTTACCTTGGATTCAATGCCAGTTCTATGAGTACATGCTAGCTCAGCTTGCCCTTCTTTGTCAGAGGGCTGTATGGCTCCTATCCCTTGATTAGATGGTGAGGGAAAAGATCTGTCTTAGATGCTGGGGCAGAGCCTCAAAGGGTCAACCAATAGAGAAGCTCGTTAGAGGGCTATACATGTACTAATAGAACGGAAGTTACATCCAGGGTTAACTAGAACTTCTCATGTTGCCCGTCTCCACTAAAAACTGCATGCAGCATGCACTGAGCATGTGTGTATATACACAAGTGTGGAACAAAAAAAACTTCTGAAAGCTGAGTGGTGGGGGGCAATTATACTCGGGCACAGTACAACATAATCATATATAATTTGAAAATGCCCTAAGAAATGTTAAGTAATGCTTTGCAGTTGCTGCTACATTATGTGTATTTGTATGTGTGTCCAAAAGAGAAACAGTGTGTTCCCTACTGACTTGATTAATTCACAGAAAGTATGGGAGGGTCGGGCCAGTTCACACAGTGTTCTGCCATCTGGAGGGTGTATGGCTCAATCTGGTGAGGAGAGTATTCTGGTGTCTGAATGTCACTAGTCTCTATACTTTTGTGGGATTCAAATAGAGTTGGACTGATGAGATCAACAGAATGAAACAAAGGGGAGTCGCAGTAGCTCAGGGGTAGAGCACGCTTCTGGACATAACAAGCTAGAGGCTGTGGGTTTTAACCCACCACGGGGCCTCAGGAAGGGCATCTGGCCTTAATCCCCCATGCCTGCTCTGTGATGGACTGGTAACCTGTTCGTGATTTTTTTCCTGCCCTTTGCCCTATGAGCACTGGGATAAACTACAGCATAACTCCACGACCCGACTTTGGATACATGGTTGACAACTGATGGATGAAACAAGCACACTATAATCCCATAGGCCTACAACCTTTTAGAATAATAGAGACAATATAATCAATTCAAACATATTGCATAAGTAGTAATTCATTTGCAATGTTTTGAGGCTACACATGGATAAACATAAATTTGTAGTACAGGTCCAGTTTTTCTCAGTTCAGGAGATTTGGTAGAATGGAAAGCAGTTATCTATGATCGGTGGATGGGGACCCAAAAACGGACAATATATTCTGTCCCTACTGTGTGTGTCTGTCCACACATTGACAGAGAGCTAACGGGCTGAGGTAAAATTGAATTATTTTATGGTTGTTTTTGTTCTACGTACATTCTATAAAACCAGAATACAAAAACACACAAATGATTGAATGCTGTGGTCACGTCTCCATAGATATAAAACTACATAAGAAATATAACATGTAAATGCATATATAGCTGCATATAAACGTGTAAATAGCTGTACATACCTTGTAGATACGCCAAATATAGAAATAGTGCTACCGTACATGGAGCAAGAGGGGAGCCAAATAGCCTAGCTATTAGGATAGAAAAGTACAAGTACACATAGCTAATTTAGCATTGGAAGTATCATACAAAATTGAAAATGTACACAACATATAACCGAACAAAACACTCCATACAACATTTGTGTAACCTTGAAAACTAACTTACAAGCGATGCTTTCCAAGGTACAACGGAGAATGGAAAAGATAAAAGGTAACCGGAATTACAAGTCAACCACATATACCGCAAAGCTAATGCGTTTCCCGGTCAGAATATCTGACCTATAACCTGGAAATATCACATGACTAAACCAACCAATGAGAATGTCTTGATGCATGCTCAATAATCCAGGTATGGAAATCACAAAAAGAGGTGAATCTGTTCAACTCGATCAGAAGTTTATTTGGAAACGTTTCGTCCCTCACCAGGTGACTTCTTCAGACTGAGCTGAAAACAAAGACCCCCCTTTTATAAACAGTACATTGATACAACACAATAGGCTGGGTTCATATGCAAGTTAGGTGATCAACTGCACATTGAGTGGCAATGATCACCATTGACAAAGGATTGGGAATAGTTGCAATCATAGCATTGTAAGACGCCGACAGATGTACTCTCAGACCATCACTCCCATTCAAAGACGGTCGCTCCCTCTTCACGTAGATGGCCTCCTTCACCCCCCTTTCAAACCAGCGTTCCTCCCTATCAAGGATGTGAACATCATCATCTTGAATGAGTGTCCACTCGCCTGTAGGTGGGTGTAGACCAGAGTCCTGACCTGACGTGTCGGCTCCCCTATGCTGCGCCATCCTCTTAACCAGCGTCTGTTTGGTCTCCCCGATGTACAAGTCACTGCAGTCCTCCTGGCATTTAACAGCGTATACTACGTTACTCTGTTTGTGCCGGGAGACCCGATCCTTGGGGTGGACCAACTTTTGCCGCAGTGTGTTCAGGGGTTTGAAAGTAACTGAGACGCCATGTTTTGAAAATACACGTCTCAGCTGTTCCACATACGGAATCACCACCGCTTTGGCTCCTCCCCTCCCTCCACTTGGCTGGAGCTCTGTCTGGGACCCTTCCTGGCTTTAACAAACGCCCAGTTAGGGTAACCACACTTAACCAGGGCCTGTTTAATATGGGACTTCTCTTCCTCCCCGGCCACTGAGTCAGTGGGGACGTTGTCAGCCCGGTGGTACAGAGTCTTGACGACTCCCAGTTTATGCTCCAGTGGGTGGTGGGAGTCAAACCGCAAGTACTGGTCCGTATGTGTGGGTTTGCGGTACACACTCACTCTTAATTCTTTGTGAATGGTGCTCATTGCCACCGAATGTGCAGTTGATCATCCAACTTGCATATGAACCCAGCCTATTGTTTTGTGGTATCAATCTACTGTTTCCAAAGGGGGGGGGCTGTTTGTATTCAGTTCAGACTGAAGAAGTCACCTGGTGTGACGAAAAGTTTCCAAATAAACTTCTGATCCAGTTGAACTGATTCACCTCTTTTTTGTGGCAACCGATGAGAACGACTACCAGAAATAGACAACGAAAACAATTAATTGCTGCTAAATGAACACCAGAGGGGAGAATTTACTACAAATAGAAGAGTACCTGTTTATAGAACATGAGAGACCCCACGTTTTTTGGGGTGGATGTGGATGATGGGGATTAAGGCTGGATGGCCTTCCTACCCTTCCGCGGTGCTCTTCAGCCCGCTTCCACCGGCTCATCAGATCTCGAAGCGAGCGCTCTAACCACTGAAGTACCACGGCCCTCAACTTCAGATAGAACACGACAGTGGAATTACGTCACGCAAACGGGGTTCATGGTGGCATGGCTCAGTTGGAGGAGCGGTCGTCTGGTGATAGGACATTTGTAGGTTCGATCTACGAACCAGCAGAGAAGCGTGTCAAAGTGTCCTTGAGCAAGAT
>OMLC01047891.1:0-10714 GCA_900302585.1 Regalecus glesne | reverse complement strand
ATTCCCGCCACATGCGGAATCACCACCGGTCTACGCTTTGGCTCCTCCCCTCCCTCCACTTGACTGGAGCTCTGTCTGGGACCCTTCCTGGCTTTAACAAATGCCCAGTTAGGGTAACCACACTTAACCAGGGTCTATTTAATATGGGACTTCTCTTCCTCCCCGGCCACTGAGTCAGTGGGGACGTTGTCAGCCCGGTGGTACAGAGTCCTGATGACTCCCAGTTTATGCTCCAGTGGGTGGTGGGAGTCAAACCGCAAGTACTGGTCCGTATGTGTGGGTTTGCGGTACACACTCACTCTTAATTCTTTGTGAATGGTGCTCATTGCCACCGAATGTGCAGTTGATCATCCAACTTGCATATGAACCCAGCCTATTGTTTTGTGGTATCAATCTACTGTTTCCAAAGGGGGGGGGCTGTTTGTATTCAGTTCAGACTGAAGAAGTCACCTGGTGTGACGAAAAGTTTCCAAATAAACTTCTGATCCAGTTGAACTGATTCACCTCTTTTTTGTGGCAACCGATGAGAACGACTACCAGAAATAGACAACGAAAACAATTAATTGCTGCTAAATGAACACCAGAGGGGAGAATTTACTACAAATAGAAGAGTACCTGTTTATAGAACATGAGAGACCCCACGTTTTTTGGGGTGGATGTGGATGATGGGGATTAAGGCTGGATGGCCTTCCGCGGTGCTCTTCAGCCCGCTGCCACCGGCTCATCAGATCTCGAAGTGAGCGCTCTAACCACTGAAGTACCACGGCCCTCAACTTCAGATAGAACACGACAGTGGAATTAAGTCACGCAAACGGGGTTCATGGTGGCATGGCTCAGTTGGGGGAGCGGTCGTCTGGTGATAGGACATTTGTAGGTTCGATCTACGAACCAGCAGAGAAGCGTGTCAAAGTGTCCTTGAGCAAGATACTGTTCCTGTGATTGAATGGTGTCCTGGCTTTCGCCCAATGATAACTGAGATGGGTTCCAGTTTCCCCTGCGACCCGACCTCGGATAAGCGTTTGACGATAGATGGAAAGGGGGATGGATCGGCGTTGATATAAAAGAGAATGAGGATGGCGAGGATGGTAAACAGGCCAGAAATCAGACACAACGCTAGCTGGAAAAGCCGAGTCGAGCAGGACAGATGGACGGGGAGGTGAACGTGGCTGGCTAGAAATAAGACAGATGGACAGACAGACAGACAGGCAGACTGGAGAGTTGTAATCCTGGAGCACAAGAAGACATGGCAAGTACAGGTAATGCGGACAACCCAAGAAATAACTGTGAACATGTGATTTTAGAACAGCCAAGAATGAGTGACTAATGCTGTGGTTAAAACAACAATCTGGTAATGAGTGGATGGTGAATGGGGGGTAGATATACTGTTGAGTTGATGGAAGGCAGGTGTGCAGGCTGGGTAAGGTGAATGAGCCACGGATCAGGATGCAGCCGGAATGTGGCAGGGAAGCAACACACTGGTGGAAAGGAATACACATGGAAAGACAAGGGGAACAAGGGGCGGCATGGCTCAGTGGCTAGAGCGGTCGTATGGCGATTGGAGGGTCACAGGTTCGATCCCAGGTCCTTAATACAGCATGTCGAGGTGTCCTTGAGCAAGACACTGAACCCCTAACTGCTCCCCGAGCTCCATATGATGGCAACTCACTGCTCCTATACAATAGGTTGGGTCAAAAATGCAGAGAAATCCAGATTTCCCCTTGTGGGACTGATAAGGGAATCATCATCATCATCAACAACAACTGGAGACCCCACTTGGGCTGTGGCCATTGCCATTAGATGGAGGTTGGTGTCATCTTCCCACACTGTAATGTGGAAAGGAATACAACTACTCAGACACATGAAAATCAAAGAGGGATTAAAAAGAAAGAAAAAACATCTCAGACTCAATAATCCAGGGAGTTAAGAAGGTCAAAATAGTTCAATCAGGTCATCTGGATTTATGTTTAAAAACCAAACACAGGAGTATGTTTCAACATTCCACTGAAGCTGAGGAAGGCATTCAGTGGACTATTGAAATGCACTCACGGTTTTGTTTTTAAACATATGTCTAGATGACCAGATCGAACTATTTCAACCTCATTAAAAAGAAAGCTGCATTAAAAAGAAGGTGAGAGAAATAAAAAATAAAAAAACAGCACTCCCAAACAAATGGCTCTTCGGGACCCCCTCATCCAATCCCTCCCCTCTCTGGTCTGCAGCTCAAGGCTGAGGATACTGTACAATGTATTTCTTTATGGTTGCACTTTCCAGTGTCTGATCAAAATCCAACATTCAGTCATGGAAAAACAAAACCGTGCTCAGGATTTATGTTGGGCGATGTGACTTCGAGAGGCTAAAGCTGTTCTTTTTTTTATCATCATCTTAGTTTCATTTGTTCGTTTGGGGGTCCGTTTTTACACGTCACCATCAGCCCCCCACGTTACGGGGGTGGACACGTAGTTTGATGGAGCTTGGGGGATTAAGGGCTGATGCCCTTCCATGATGGCCTGCGGTGGGTTTGAGCCCCAAAACCTCACGCTCGTCAGTTCTTGAAGCGTGCGCTCCACCACTGAGCTACTGCAGCCCACATTTTTGTTAGTTACGTTTCACCAACCTTAATCAAAGGCATGTTAAGGTGGCACAGCCGTCTCCAGTCCTGCAGCAGCCGGAGAACCGGCATCGCATGTCGCTAGATTAACCCACATTAGCTGGCAACCTCATAAGAGTCGATAATGAAAATGAAGTCTAAAGTCACCCCGGAGGGGGTTTCGACAGTGTTGTAATCAGTGAAACATTACAACATAACAATGAAATGTGCTTGACTTATGAAGGAACTGCTCTTTAGCTGCACACTCCGATCTGTCATATGCTAATCCCTTTTGTCCAACACTGTCTCTGAGAGCACAACAGGAAAAACACACATGTCATGGTGAGAGCGTGCAGCGTTGAGGTGGTGTTGAGGAATATTAGGTGTTAGTTTGCATGCACGATACTTACGGGTACCATCGAAGTGGTTGGCAATGCTGTCCAGGAAGGTGTTCTGTGGGGCGAGGAGGCCCTTCATCACAGGCATTTTGTCCTGATGAAACTGCACGCGCTCAGACAGGAGGTTCAGTTTGCCCACCACGCTGGAGAAGACCACTGTGCTTTCCCTCGCGTGGATCTCCACAGCCTCCGCAGGTCCTCTGACGTGCTTCCAAGGGATGGCTTCTGCTTCATTTGTTCACGTGTCCGAATTCTCCCTCACCTTCTCGTTCCTCCTGTGGGAGAGGGTTCTCGCCCCGCTGAATCCTGGGAAAGTCTCGTTTGAAAGAGGGGGAAAGCTTCTCTTCAAGTACAGAGTCAGGAGCTCTCAGCGCTCTCCATGATGTGAATGAAGTCTCAGCTTCTCCTCAGTCTTTCTCTCCTCCCACGCAAACCATTCTGCCATCAGAGCACCTATGGCAATCCTCTCTCTCTCTCTCTCTCTCTCTCTCTCTCTCTTGCCCTCCTCCTCTCCACACTGAGATATTGTATTAATAATCACATCCTCTGTCTCCCTCTTGCTTGCTCACTCAGTAACCAACACAAAACCTTCCCCTGACTTCATCTCCCTCACTCTCCCTCTCTCTCTCTCTCTCTCTCTCTCTCTCTCTCTATCTCTCTCTCTCACTCACACACACACAAACTCACACACAATCACACACAATCATACACACACACACACACCTATCAACTGTTGAATATGCTTAGCCTCGTTCACCCATAGGGCAGCTCTTCAGTTCAATCCTTGCAATAGAGAGAGGCGGCTAATAGACTTATGATTACAGAGCACATCACTCACCAGTGCTCTCCTCAGCTCACTCTCCCCCCTCTCTTTTTCTCCCTCTTTCCCTCCCTCCACCTTTACTGCTCTGCTCTCTTTAGCACCTGTCCATCACCCTGTATCTCCATACATTTATTTTATTGACCACTTTTGTAAGCTTGTCTTGGACTCGCGTTACCACACAACTCCAAGCTCTCCTCTCTCTTAGCCAAAAAGAAGCCGCAGGTGCTTGGAATGTGCTGTATTTTTTTCTACCTTAATCTTTTTGTCTTTCTGAAGTTCAAAAGGAAAGTTGATAGATCGTTCTCCATTATGGCATTTTAAGAGATTTTTAAAAAGTGCTCTTAGGTATTTTATTATTATTCTTCTTGATTCACAGGTCACTTTCTAAATACTGTAGAAATTCTTGTAAAGCTCTTGTGCTTTGTAGGACTCGTGGTCTTTTGTTCATAGGTGACAAAGAAAACTGAGATCAATACACTGCTATGGAGCACCTCCTGGTGACATTGGTAGTAAAACTATTTCTGCATGGCCAGGAGTTTGCAACGCTCCATGATCAATAACCCATGGCCATGACTTAAATAGGTAATAATATAATCAAGTTGTGGCCAACACTTTGTTTGTGCTTATTTCACTGTTGGGAGGAATTGGGGGCGCCTCAGGGTCCTACCTGGTAGAGATAAGGTTGAGTTCTTACTGCAGTGGGCTGGGTTCAAATCTGGCTGGGGCTCCTTTGCTGCATGTCATCCCCTGCCTGCCCTGTCTCTCTCTTAACTACGCTACCAAACGAAGGTGAGAAATGCCCTCCAAAAAATCTTAGAATTAATTATAATATCTTGTTATCTCTTATTTATCTCATCATCATACCTTATTAACTGGTGGCCACAATTTATTTATATCTCAATGCCTTATTAAGTCTAGGATTTGACTTTGGTATCTTATTGCCAGACCTTATTATTACGTTGTGCTTTAGAGCTAATCATCTTGGGGGGCCTCTGGTGGCATAGGGGTTTAAGGCGATATTCAGCCCCATTGCTGCATCAAGCAGTTGGCTGTTCAAATCCCGTCCAGCTGCGCTGTTTCCAACCACGGCCAGAGGTCCATAGTTAATGGGGTGTAATTGGCAAAGCCTCACACGGGCATGAGAGTTAGATTGGATAAAGGATTCTAGGTTTGCTTGTGTCGATCTCTGGGTTGCTCACAGTTAAGTGAATGGAAAGTACTCTTGCTTTGTTCTCCGACGACCAAGCACTATACTTTCCTCGCAAGACCGTGCGTGATATGTGAAATACAGCGAGGGCTAGTCATCGTCTAACTGGGAGGAGACACATGCTACAGCTTCCTTCTTCCTGTCAACGGTCTAAAGGGGCATTGAAAGTGACAGATCTAGAAATAGATAACTCGGGAAATTTGGGTCGGGGAAAGGGGATAATGTTGTATCTTTTTTTAAAGAGCTATTGATATTGTGCCCGTGCATTACAAACGTATGGCCATGCAATAATATTTGTCTAACCAATGTCACCAGGGGGACTCTATTAATTACAAATCACTGATTTCCACAATAATGTGTTTATTCTGGTACCCTATCCACAATGAGGTACTGAATCCTCTCTCACTTATTGATATTAGAAAAGCTATCACTGCAAATCTTTCACTCTGTAAGACTCTTCAGTCCGATCACATTTGCACCGACATCTATATCTCCTGGGGTCGCCTTTCTTGAAATAGAAATCACATCCGTGATGAAGTGATTTCTATAGACTGAAGAAGTCACCTGGTGAGTGACGAAACGTTTCCAAATAAACTTCTTGTGGTGTATTGCACACACAATTGTTTAAGCAGACAACTGGAAGGACACGAAGGCGGATATGCAAGATAGCACTAAACTTGGTTTATTGATAACCATAGCCACTGTACACCATTGTGCTTCACCTAACGCGGTAGGTACAAGAGAGAGGGAGCGCCTAGTGGCGCAGTACCTTTTGTACCCCAGGGAACAGCCAATAAGAAATCATTGTCCGCCAGTACCAAAATAAAAGTATCACCAATAAAATAATATTCCTCTGTGTTGGAACACCACAGTTCCTCCTCTGTAAATCATAACATCATCTTCTTTTGTTTATCAATACCTTTTTTATTTTATATCCTTGACAAGGTATATTAGTTCCTGAACTCATAACATACATGAAAGCATATAGTACATACTCAGTACATCATGTTTTTTTGTTGTTTTTTTCAACCCAACATCTGTAGTTACAAGTTCAGTCTGTCAGGAGGACGCCTGTTTCTCACAGGACGTGTACGGCGCTCCACCACTGGCGCCGGTGAAGGTACTGTGGGTTGTGCTTCCACAGCCACTGGCATAGGCTGTTCCATGTCAGCCTCTGTATCGGACTCCTCAAAGTCCAAAACTGCACTTCCTCTGCGTTAACCCCTGCCTCGCTGTCACTGCTGGACATGCTAACGTGTCTTCCAAATTAAACATCCCATCTTCGTCACCAAACAGTGGTGTATTGCACACACGTAGTTAATTCTTTAAGCAGACAACTGGAAGGACACGAAAGCGGATATGCCAGATAACACTAAACTTGGTTTATTGATAACCATAGTCACTGTACACAATTGTGCTTCACCTAACGCGGTAGGTGCAAGAGAGAGGGAGCGCCTAGTGGCACAGTACTTTTTGTACCCCAGGGAACAGCCAATAAGAAATCATTGTCCACCAGTACCAAAATAAAAGTATCACCAATAAAATAATATTCCTCTGTGTTGGAACACCATATTTCTGATCCAGTTGATCTGATCACCTCTTTTTTGTAATCCGTGAGGATAGTTTCACCCAATGAATGCAAACTCTGCTGGAGTTTCTCATCATACAGCATGCCAATGACTGGGAGGGGAGGACAACTCATCACAATAAGAGAATAGATATTTTTTCAACAACCACAACCTCAGGGTTTGAGATCATGAATGTTATCTCCATTGCTAGGATAAGCATCTCTATTACTATGATATCTTGTGTTACCACCGGATGCCATTGACACATGACTAGTAAATCCTACTATACAGCAACACGTTCAGCATGTCCTCATCTCACTGTCCATCTACTTGAATTAATTTCTTATTCTACCCCATCTAACACCCTGTTCTCTCTCCTCGGGGTCTTTAGGTGGACATGGTGAGTTGTGCAGGGCTGAGTTGGTGAGCGCCTGGCGCCCCCATCTGCTTTGACATTGTGGCCCTTTCATAAATGCTGTCTTGTGTCAGGTGCTTAGTTTCCTCACCTCATTTCACTGTGGGGTGATGTGTGTGATATGTGTGTGTCACTCTATGACCTCTAGAATGCTGTCAATAAAACCACAATGATTTTTCTACAGCGATTAAACTGTGGTTTATCACTCTCTTCTGCTTTTATTTAGCTATCTGAATTTTCAGTGGCCCAAGATTTTGAGCTGAATGAAAATGAAAATCCAAGCAGATACAGTAAAGAAAGAAAGAAAGGATTTCCTTGTCAGTCCCGCAAGGAGAAATTTGGATTTCTTGGCATTTTTGACCCAACCTATTGTATGGGAGCAGTGAGCTGCCAACATATGGCACGGTTAGGGGTTCAGTGTATTGCTCAAGGACACCTCGACATGCTGTATGCAGGACCGGGGATTGAACCTGCAATCCTCCGATTGCTAGACAACCGCTCTACCCACTGAGCTATGCCACCCTAATAAAACAGTTAGGGTTAAGTGTCTTGCTCAAGGACTCCTCAACATACTGTATGAAAGACCGGCGATCGACCCTGCAACCTTCCGATTGCCAGACAACCACTCTACCCACTGAGCTATGCCGCCCCCCACCACATTGTTGTACCACCAGAAAGTAGTACAACAATTAATTTCTACAAAACCTGGAAATGACACAAATGGCAAACTTTGAGGGTACAATCCTTAAATCAGATGCAACCTAAATGGTCCCCCCCGCTCTCATGATACAAAATACCTGATCAGAAGCTCCCATCACTCCCAAACTATTGACAAGTCTCATGTAAAACCAGGACTAACACTGACCAACAACCAAATAAACTAAGCTAGTAAATGATCGATTGAAAATGACACGATTTCCGATTTTCGATCAATAACTCCTCAACTGTATGTGAATATACACCTCACTATTAACAAAACGGGGCCTTTAGGCCTTGATATTCAAGACGACATCACACTGAGGTCTGAGGGTCTACCAGCCTATACATGATGTGGAGTCTGATGTATAACCTATTAATAAAACCCCATCTTTTATAGAAAACACACATAAAAAACACAAAAGACCCTTTTGACAGTTACAGTTGCAATCAAAGTTATTAGACCCCCACAGCAAATCAGGTTTCTTAGTCAAATATACAAACTAGCAGCTGTTTAAAAAAATAAATGAAACAATAACATTTTATATAGCTCAACACAACTAATATTACAGGTGGTTTCTCCAAATTCAACACAAAATGATGCTTTTAATAGCTACTGCAGTCTCAAAATTATTCAACCCCCCTCATGATAAATAACTTTAGTACTTGGTAGAGCACCCTTTTGCTGTTATGACCTGCTGCAAACATGATGCATAGCCAGACACCAACTTCTAGCAGCGTACTTGAGGAATCTTAGCCCATTCCTCTTGGGCAAAGGCCTCCAGCTCTGAATCCCTAAACCTCTTTGACTTATTTAAATACATGTATATAGACAAGCCAAAGAGATTTTGGGATTATGTTCTGTGGAGCAATGAAACAAAATTGGAACTTTTTGGGCCAATGAATCAGCCCTATATCTAGAAGAAGAAGAATGACGCATACGCTGAAAAGAACACCCTGCCTACACTGAAGCATGGCGGTGTCTCAGTGATGCTCTGGGGCTGCTTCGCTTCCTCTGGCACTGGAAACCTGCAGCATGTGGAGGGCAAGATGGATTCAATCAAGTATCAGGAAATCCTGGGAGAAAAGTTCATGCCATCTGTGAGGAAACTTGAGATTGGGCATTATTGCACCTTCAAGCAGGGGCGGGGATTGATCCTGTAATAGAGCATGTCGAGGTGTCCTTGAGCGAGACACTGAACCCCTAACTGCTCACTTGATGTACGTCACTCTGGTAAAGAGCATCTGCTAAATGCATATAATGTAATGTAAAGCAATGACAATGATCCCATCATACCTCAAAGTCCACTAAGGCTTGGACTCTGAAGAAGTCCTGGAAGATACTACAGCAGCCATCATAGTCACCTGACTTGAACCCATTTGAAAATCTTTGGTGGGATTTGAAAAAGGCAGTTGCAGCATGCAAACGAAAGAGTATTATTGAGCTGGAGCCCTTTGTCCATGAGGAATTCGACTAAGATTCCCCAGGAACACTGCCAGAAGTTGGTGTCTGGCTGTGCATCACGTTTGGAGAAGGTCACAAAGGCAAAAAGGTGCTCTTCCAAGTACTAAAGATGTTTGTCATGAGGGGGTTGAATAATCTTGAGACTGCAGAAGTCATTAAAAGCATCATTTTGTGTTGAATTTGGAAAAACCGCCTGTAAAATGTATTGTGTAGAGCTATCTAAAATGTTGTTTGATTTATTTTTTAAAACAGCTGCTGGTTTGTACATTTGAGTAATAAACCTGATTTGTAGTGGGGGTTGAATAATTTTGATTGCAACCGTATGCCCCAGTCCTCACCACACACACACACACACACACGCACACAAGCACAATTATCATATGCTGTTTTGTCGCTTTTGTATGTGCGGCCTAACCTGTATAATAGGTGTCACATTAGCAAGCCAACAAATGAAATCCTCTTCCATTTCCCAGGCCTCTCCTCCCTGCTGCTTCAGGGCCCTCTCTTGTTGATGGGGGATTTCTAATTAATATGATAAATAAGATGCCGTTTTCAACTCCCAATGGTTTTTAATTGGAGGCAGCCTTGAATGACATGCAAGGAGGTGGAGTTTTCTCTCTCCCCCTCCATCTCTCTCTCCATCTCCATTTCTCTCAGAGTGTTTTTGGGGGAAGGGGTGAAGGAGTGAAGGCATAATGGATTCAGAGTTTTCCTTTTTTCCTTTTTTGTTCATGGTCTTCTTATTGGTATTTAGAATGTAACAAGTGAGACAACTCATGAAAACGATTGTTTAAGCATGTTGGCATACCCTCTCCACCTTCTCTCCTTCCCCTGCTCAAACAGAGCCCCATCCAGATTACAGTTCAGTAATATCATTGAGAGACTACACAAGCATGCAACATGTACACATTGAAAACATCAATTAAATAAAAAATGGTACAAGAGAAAATAGTAATAAAAGCCAAGAAACTATAGATAATAAATAAACTGAGCCAAAATAAATAAATACATAAATAAATAAATACATAAAATAAATCAGGGTCAGTGTTATGAAACCAACGGGTTAGTAGCGTCTACTTTTTCTATATAGGTTAGAAATGGTTGCCAAATATCATAGAGATTCAGGGCATAAACTCTCGTAGAATAACAAATGTTCTCTAATGCCAGATGGTGTATAAGGTATTTAATCCAAACATTAAAAGTTGGAAGAAACTTGTCCTTCCACTTAAGCAATATGAGTCCCCTAGCTAAAAGAGTTGCAAAGGCTATGGGTTTTGCTAGGACCTCTGAAAAATGTTGAATAATGATTGCCAAAAACTAGCCAGTTTTGGACACAAATTAACATATGTGAGAAGATGGCTGGCGTTCGCCCACACCGATCACACATGGAATAATTGGCTAATGAGAATTTAGCTAGCTTTGCTTTAGACCAGTGAGGTTGATGGACAACCTTAAACTGGATAATGGTGTGTCTTAAACAAATTGAAGAGGAATGTATCCTAAAGCTTCCTGCCATGTTTAATCAGAGAGCTGTGTCCAAGTCCCCCCCCCCCCC
>OMLC01047890.1:0-12664 GCA_900302585.1 Regalecus glesne | reverse complement strand
GTAATACTCCCGCCTGTGCCCCTGAGCAAGGCAATAGGAAAAAGAACTGCAGTTGCTCCCTGGTGCTGCAGCTGCTCCCTGCTTCTCTACAGTAGGATGGGCTGAATGCAAAGGAGACATTTCCTTATATGAATAAAGCTTCTTCTTCTTCTCCTTACTCAGTCAGTAATTATGTAGTTCACCGAGGGCTTTTTCAGACATTTACAAACATCCTCTTTAAATGTGCTGGTTAATCTCATAGCTTTCTCTCATAGATGGGGCGTCATAGCTCAGTGGGTGGAGCGGTCGTCTAGCAATCGGAAGGTTGCAGGTTCGATCCCCGGTCCTGCATACAGCATGTCGAGGTGTCCTTGAGCAAAACACTTAACCCCTAACTGCTCCCCGAGCACCATATGTTGGCAGCTCACTGCTCCTATACAATAGGTTGGGTCAAAAATGCAGAGAAATCCAAATTTCCCCTTGCGGGACTGATAAGGGAATCCTTTCCTTTCCTTTCCTTGAACACCTCTGAGCTAGACTTAATGGACTTGATTCATTAGAGAAGGTGTGGGTGTTCTGCTTCTACTCACTATGTCCACCGTGTCTGGGCACTGCCTGATGGCTCTTACACCCTGCTGGACTCGAGCTTAGCTTTGGGGCCTTACTCTATACATGGTCCACTCCTGACTAGATCCTCGGTTGTGCTGCACTAACTCTCTAATATGCATCGTTTTGGATAAAATCATCTCCTAAATGAAATTATAATGTTATTACTACCTTCCTTTGATTTATATTAAATTTAAAATGTGTGCTCAATATTTAATATCCACGTGATATGATATCCGGCAACATAATGGACATTGAGTGTGTGCATCAGACAGTGGACACAGGAAGGCTACACTTTATAAACTCAAATACAGGCTGCAGGAACTGAGCCCTAAGGGACATAGTTCATCAGTGGTCTAAACTCTCCAACATCGTCATCTCCAGCACCATGTACTATACTGATCGGATGTATTGTTGCAAGTTGTAGATTCTGCTCTCGAGGTTTTAAATTGTTTGTGTCCTTCTTGACAAGACTCAGTTGTTCACCTCATCCACCAGGCCAAGGAGTTGAGTTTGTTTTTCAGCCACTTTTCTAAGTTCTTCCAACATGAGGTTCAGAGATTTTCTGATCTCCGACTCTTCTTTGACAGTGTTGTTTATTCTCTTTGTCGATGGCATTTTTGGTCCTCAATTATTAGATAAGTTTTACTATTCACAAGATTAAACTACCAGGCGTTGTCATTGGGGCCACTCTGGTTTGAAGGCAGAAGAGATGAAAGGGGGAGAGAGAGAAAGACAGACATATGTGTCCATGTGCATAAAGGAGAGAAGTGCACTTTGAAACCACTCACATAGCTGACACGCAAACTATGTTTTGAGGCCTGTGTGCCTTTTGATACATACCAGGAATGTCTTTTTAGGGCAGAATGTGTCATTTCTCTGTCCCGAACATGCTGTAAAAGGCTTTGTACATTTTGCCGTTAGTGCTGTCCAAGAATCCCTTGCCACCTTTAGACAATCTGGAAGGTCAGCTTGCACAGAGGAGTTGCACACTAATAAAGATTCACAGAGGGGGGTCCAAGAGAATTGAGTGGATTTGAACTACTATCTATAAAGGCCATTACTATTATTATCATTATTATCTACTACTACTTCTACTACTACTACTACTACAATTACAACTACTACTACTACTACTACTACTACTACTACTATAATTACTACTGCTGTTGTACTACTACTACTAATGATAGTAATACTACTGTTGCTGTACAACAACAACTACCACTATTACTACTGCTACTGCTTCTACTATAACTATTACTACCACTACCACTACTACCACTACTACTGCTAGTAATACTACTACTGCCGTAGCTGCTGTACTACTACTACTACTACTACTAGGGAAATATAATGCTCTTTATCTTGGTCCAGCAGTCATCAAAGTGTCTCCCGAAGAATATCCATTTTGCCACATTAGTAAAGATAACAGTAATCCCCTGGGCGACAGGGTGGTTGGAGCACACGGGGGTTCTCAACAACTCATCTGAAGTTAAGGCCAAGCTGTTCAGCATGTGGCCGTGTCTCCAGCATAGCATGACATTTCATGAAGAGACCCCCCTTGTGTTATTGTAGATTATCACATCATGGAGTTGCCGTGTAACTCCGGAGATGATAATAACATGGATAGCTACCGACTTGTGAAGCGGATTATGAATACCTTCGTCTTTACATTCGCAGTATTTATGCTGGACAAGTGAGTTGAGTGAAGTGCGTAAGCCCTGTGATCAAAACTGTTGTGTGACAGTCACCAGTTAGGGCCACTTACATTTGACCCCACGGTCAAGACAGCCTCTGGGCCAAGAAGAGCCCATAACCTGGACATAAGTCTTCTTCAAATTGGCAAAATCAGGCCCACTGGTGCTCAAGGGGAGGAAGGTTGTGGACAGGTTCCATCTCTATTAGAGGGATACATCAACCCTTTCCATTACTAAGAAGCAAGTTAAAAGCTCAAGACGCATTGTAGAAGAGTTTCAAGAAGAATACCTGAAGCTGTAATATATGGCTGCCAACTCTGCCTGGCACGCTGAGCAGTACGACCCTTTATTATCTACAGTACATTTATTACCCTTTATTACCCATCTTCAGCTTGAACAACCACTGCAGGACGTATTTCACTAGGAAGACGTTCTGCAGCACAGGGAAGCCACTGGCGCTAAAGTTTATGGAGGTCACAAAAGTCTGGATTGGCAGATGTGAGGAGAGGACTGACACAAGGACACTCACAGGTCCCCTACAGAGCCCTGGTCAGCCCTGAGACAGATCCAGTACTGCCTCTGGTGCCGAGGTTAGACCACGTGCAGATAAAAGAAGAGGAGTTGGATACCAGTAGATCTGGGGGTGGTATAGCTCGGAGGGTAGAGAGGTCATCTGGGGATCAGAAGGTTGCAGGTTCGATCCCCGGTCCTGCATACAGCATGTCGAGGTGTCCTTGAGCAAGACACTGAACCCCTAACTGCTCCCCGAGCGCCACATGTTGGCAGCTCACCGCTCCTATACAACAGGTTGGGGTCAAAAATGTAGAGAAATCCAAATTTCCCCTTGCGGGACTGATAAGGGAATCCTTATCTTACCTCATTATTAACGTGGCTACAGCCTGCGTGGAAGAAACGACAATGACACTGGAAAACGGCTGTTCTCAAGCTTGTCAGTTTCAAAATTCAGGGAGTCTCCGTCAGCCTATCATGTCCAGCTAACCTCGGTGTGCTCCATGCATACAAACCCTCAGAGAAGGCAAAAACCACGACTAAGTATTCAATGCTGTGGCTGACAATGTGCACGACATCATCAGCAATAGCTGGCTCCTTGACCCAGAATGACAGTGTTGTATTTTTCAGCGCACAAAACACCAGATAGGCCTCCTGGCAAGAGCACCTGACTGGTAAGAGCTGAAGGCCAACCTAGGGAGAGAACTCGAGTTCTCTCACTCAATGACAGAAATCTCACTCAGGCCCGATGTGACTCTGCCTTTTTGGGCGGATATCAAAAGCATGAGAGCTGAAGATGGCCCTGCCTTTGGGGAAATTGAACTGGTGAATCTAGTGAGATGAAGAGGGTAAAGTAGCAGAGTCTGTTTCAATAGTGCCTGCAGGCAGGGCTAGATGACAAAGTTCAAGCCACCGGAGGTTAGCTCCAGAGGTTTTTTTCTTTCTGGCGAGTCACTCGGCAGAGCACACACTCTATTGGGCGCAATTAGAGCAAAATGTCATGAAGACCACCACAGTGGCTAAGTAAGAAGCCTCCAGATGGCTGTATATCAGAGGAACTGGGTTGTTGTTGTCGGTTTTTTTGGGTGGGGTGCCACTTGGACACAGGCCATGACTTGCCCGACCCCAGCTGGGTGGACAGGGAAAAGGGGTCTGATGTTGAAAGACTCAAGCACCTGATGACCCGAGGATGAGGAGTCCAAGTGTGTGGCTTTATGTATCCAAACAGTGCACTTCACAGCATCACAATAGACTCTCTGGAGTGGTTGGTTGGCCGACAGGAAGAATAGCAGCTTCGCTTTCATCATTTATTCTATTTCACCTCAAAACATTCCCAACTTGGAAAACATCACAATGCCCAGAAGGAGATGGACTAAATGTCACTCTTTGTTTATTATTTGAAGAGGGAAGAGCTTGGCTTAATTTAGCTTAACTGACTCACCTGAATGTCACATATCAGATCTATTTCATGGAGCCATCTCTTGCTAGTTAATGTTATGTCAGCAGCAAAACCGAGGTATATTACTTTCATCAAGCTGAAAAGCTAATGTTAAGGAATTATTCATTGTATATTTTAGAGTAACATAAAAAGCCTCATGAATTCTAAGCCTAAATCAAGATGAAGGAATAGAATGCAGAATCTACAAGTCCATGCTGAGTAGGACATTTATTAAACAGAGTGGACTCAGAGAGAGAGAGAGAGAGAGAGAGAGAGAGAGAGAGAGAGAGAGAGAGGATTACATCATTTTTCATGACCTCATCCATTGGGCAGATACAGATTATTATGTATTGGAGCCCTGGATACCATATAGTATTAAAATGGGTTTGGTATCAAATTTGACCTACTCCTATCCACATACACACAGATGATTTTTTTTGCTCGTTTAAGTGCCATGATAAACAATTCCACACCCTCAGTCTACTTTACTATACTTGTACCTATGACTGCAAATTTGCAAAACAAATTCACATTTTTCTTGACCAAATACTGACTTCCTTTACTATTTGCCAGTAACAATGTATAGAACTTTGCTCAGACAGAAGTCCATTTTACATGTCACGATTAGTCCGCACATCATGGGGGTGGACAAGTACTTAGAAGAAGCTTGGGGGATGAGGGCGCCATATGGTGGGTTTGAACCCGCAGCCTCTGGCTCATCACTTCCCAAAGTGGTAGAACTCTATTATTATTTTTTCCATTAGCACACCATATTGAGTTAACATCCCCTGATTAAAGTTGGGGGTTATGGTTCATATCAGGCACAGAAAAAGCGGAACCGGCAAGTCCAAACAAAGAGGGGAAAATAAGGTTTTATGCAATATATTGAATTCTTGATGAACCATGACAGCAGTAAAGAGGACTGTTTTCATCCTCCCTTGTACAGTGCAAAGCCTTTCATGAGAGGGGAAGTACAGGTCAACAGGATCAAAGCTAATGTGCACGTACAGCACACAACACTCTGAAGGTCTTTGAAAGAGAGGCCAATGTACCTTGCAGAGAAGGGCTATATTTTGATTCATGCAAAATATCAATAATCCATATTGACCAATTAGAGACAGTTTCTATTACTGCGGGAACCTGACTCAGGCTTTCCTCACCAAGGAACAAATGTGCCCTACTAGGTAGGATGTGTCAGCCAGAAACCACACCCCTTGAGGGTGAGGACAGAAAAGCCACTGTGATCAGGGGTAACAATGGCATTGATGCATTTCACTAAGGGACCAGAGGGGGAGAGGGACTCCATTTCATGGGAAAGATTTTCAGAGAGCAGAGCTGAAAGAAAATTTAGTAACAATCATCTTAAGGAGTTCTTCTTGGACTGCATGTTTGCATACAGCTAGTTCATAGAAATGCACTGTGTATGACATTAAAAAAAACAACATAAATCACCCTTGTCCCCCCTTCCTCTCTCACACACTCACACATCTGTTATAATGTTGGCAGAGTAATCATCAGTGGTATTGAGGCATGAGGGGCATCCCGCCTGGGGTTGATTGCCATAGGCAGGCTGCTCTACCCATGCTACAGCCGCTCTCTCCATTTCCCTCATATCTCTGTCCAACTGCATGACCTGATGCCATGTTCTGTTCTAGCTGACTAAATGCCAGTGCCTCAGAAAATGAGTGACACTCAGCAGACAGTCAGAAAACAAAATCACACAATGCCGTATTGCTGTATAACCCCCATCTTTCCCTTTTCTACTTGCCAAACTTCTTCCTGTTTATCCCTCCCTCGATCATTATAAGTGACAAGCTTATTCCACCTTTTCACTTTCTGCAATCTGCCATTCCTGGTACCTGATTTATTCTCATCGTTGCTTACAATTATAGTATCATGCTTTACTGGCAATTTTACACAGATTATTGTGTTGTTGCCTGGACCCCAAGGCAACAATTTTCATGTCAAGGTGCCCCTGTGGCTTTTCCTGTGCTGCATTTTGCTTTTATCCTATTTCCATGGCAACAATAATAAAAAAAGGCCAGTTTTTACATGTCATGATTAGTCACAGACCTAGAACAATGAGGATTAAGGTCGGATGCCCTTCCTGACACCCCACAGTGAGATTGACCCTACACACCTGGCTTGTTATTTCATGACACACACACATTCTATCTGTGTTCTACTGGAGCCCTCCATGGCAACAATAATACAGTGTATATTTGTTCCTTCAGAATTAGAGACAGAGGTTAGGACCTTTGCTTCCTGGCTTGCCATCAAATGTTGTTATATGAGCAACTCACCAGCAGAAGCTAGTAATAATGGGGCCGGGTGCATGAATTTATGCAAATTGAATTACTCACTTAATGCCCAACTGGCTAAAAACTTTGACCTGATCCCACAACTAGAAGTAGTGCCAGTGACTGAGTAAGCTACAGTTTCAGTTGAATGACAAGTCGTCTGTAAAATAGAGAAACAAATCAAATTCCAGATACTTATCTCTCTCTATCTTTCATCCACACACTATTGTTTTCTTTTTTGTGCACCACTTTTATCCATATATCTGGAAGACACCTTTATCCTACTCACTTACAAAAGCCCCAGCGTTTTTCTTAGTTGCTAGCTAACGTTCGCAGCTGGATATATTAAACCCTCATGGATGGATGAATCATGTGACAATCAACTGAATGTCACACGATGGTCCCGCTTTCCCATCATTGGCATCATAATGAAAAGATGTAAATCTCTCCACAGATAAATAAATGCATTCTATTCTCAGTCAATGGGGTCTTTGATAATGGCTTAGGCTTCAGGGCAACTATTGGTGAGAAGAAATCACTGGAGAAACCATGACGAATAATAAGTTCTGTCCGCGATATACACGAATAAGTCCCACATTACTTCCACATTAGCTAATGACTGATATCATTTGTGATAGTTACTTATAAAGCAAGTGCATGGGGCCCATGCTCAAAGCTTCACTTGGAGCTTTCCAGGGCCCGCTAGAATCTATGGGTGCAACAGCACCACCCGCACCCACAGGAAATCCATCCCTGGACAGATTTGACCTTACAATCTAACAGTCAGTGATAAATATAACACTGAGCTGTTCCTTTAAAGGAAGAATAGCTTGTGGACATTAACTGCATGGTTGGCTTTTGGAGGAATTCTTTGTGATTACGGCAAAAAACAAGCGCATGTTGCAAGGAGCCAGATAAGAGAACATTATGTTCGTAGAGGAGATGATACGGTGAATAAAATAAAAGTAGAACAAGCTATTAAGAAACCTTAAAAGGCTTACTTGGCTTTTGCATCAGCATCCTCCTGGCTCTTACTGGAGACATCCTCCAAGCCTCCAATCAGGTGCTTAAATGAACTGCAACACAGAAAGTTAAAAGAGATCAGAATTAATGGTTCAATATTATGAGTGAGTCTTCTTATTCAGGGTCTAATCATACATTTATTCACTTATGTTAAGGCTGTTTTTTAGCCACTTTCTGCCTTTACTTGATAGGATAATCGAGAGAGAGAGAGAGAGGGGATGACATGCAGCAAAGGGCCTGGGTCGGATTCAAACCCAGGTCGTTGCAGTGAGAACTCAGCCTTATCTGGTATGCACTCTACCAGGTGTGGCATCGGGACATCCCCAATGTAAATCCTACATATATGAATTTTAGCCAAGGGGAGAAAAGTTTGGCATTAAGAATTCAATATTAGTTTGAATGAAGTTTTCCATAAAAATCCTGAGCCATTTATAACCAGGCAGGGATGGATCCATTGCTAGCGGCTATCAAACATTACTCATTGTGTTTTAAAGGACAAACTTCTAAAATCCCCTTTGAAAAGATGAAAAAGAAGAAGAGACACCCTCCTGAAAGAGTTATGAAATACCATGAAATAGCATATGTAGGTGTCAGGCGCAATACTGAAACTAAAAGAAAAACATCTGCATAAATAACTTAAATATATTCAGAGACAAAGTGAGTCGATTTTTGTAAAGATTTGGGATCTTCAATAATCTTTAAATATCCAATATGATAAGTTTTTGACATTTGAAAGTTACTGTGGTCCATTTTACCTGTCACAATTAGTCCACACATTGTGGGACTGAACAGAGACCTAGATGGATTGTGGGGATTATGGCCAGATTCCCTTCCTGGCACCCTGCTGTGGGATCGACCCTATGGCCACTGGCTTATCAGTTTCAAGAAGTGTGCTTTACCGCTGAGCTATCATGGCCTCCATGTGAAATTTACTGAAATTAAACATGTTAAGTGTGTTTCTTACCCCTTTATAATTACTTATACAATAAACCCCACACCTTCCTACATATAGCTGAATCCCAATTCAATACATGGTTAAGTGAAATGGTGAATGGACTTGCTCAAACATAGCACTTTTCTAATCTAGCAACCATTGAAAGTGCTTTGAATGCCTCACATTTACCAAGGCCCATGTTATGTTTTGCAGGTATCTATGGACGATATCAAAGATAGAGTGATGTTTATGTGAAGTACTCAAAAGTGCCAGATAACAAGCTATGCAGGAGAAACTAGTGTTCTGGAATAAGGACCCAACTTCAACTCATATTTCCTGGTAAATTGCAGGGGAAGTGCCCTTGTACAGGGAACACTAGCAGAGGCAGGGCTCATCCAAGGCTCATCAGGCTATCAGAGCCGTAGAGATATAGCTGGTGGTTCACTACTGGTGGGACCCTAAAATCTGGGAGTCGGGACTCTTTCTCAAAGCTAATCCTCTTTTTATCTGCTTGAAGAATCGCAGTGAGTCCCGAGCCTCTCTTTAAAAACAAACTTACTTCTGTCTGTTAACTGGCTTGTCTCCCATCCTCCTGCTCTAACCAGCAAAGCACCTCTAAGGACCCTTTCTTAAAGCTGTCCTGTTGTTCGTTTGCCTGATACCCCCTCACAGACATGTACCTGCTCTCTCTCTCTTTCTCTCTCTCTCACACACACACACAAACACATATGCACACACACACAGACGCGCACGCATGCACGCATCTTAATATCCCTTCCCACTCACCCAAAGAAACAAAGGAGTCAGTTCCAAAACTGAAACTGTCCTTGCCGAGCGACACGCAGGATGTGCTGGCTATGTTGGTTGTGGCACTATTAGCAGTGTGTATGACAGAGAGAACGGCAAGCAATGTTAATCACCTCTCTTCTTCGGATGACTCATTCATGAGCCCCATCAGTCATCTCTCGGGACTATCCATTTGAGTATCTCACCCTCCCTAAGGCGAGAGGAGGCCCCGGCTAACATGACACCACCTCTTTCCCCTACCCTACCCCCACCCCTTCTGTCACTCTCCTCTCACAAGACAACTCATGGAGACACCCAAGAAGATCAAATTGGACCTTCCTTGGGGTAACATTACACGTGACGTTAGCTATGAGCTGGAGAGTTTATAGATGACGATTTATATCGTACCCTGGTTTCTTGCATTGCTCTTTGTATGTTCAAATGCTATAGATATGACAAAATGACATTGCAGATAAAGAAAACGGCGAGGATTTAAATTAATTAAATTAAAATCTGTTGTAAATTTTCATGCCACTTTCATTGGTTCCTTGGATGAAATCGGATGGTATGGCTGGTATATAGCATCAGCATATCAGTGCTTATGCTAAATAAATATAAGATATTGTGTGGGTCAAACATAGAAGTTCCAACTTATTCAAAAGTCATGGTCTTGGGTAATGTCTAAATGAGAATATCCTTAACCTTTTTTGGGATAATGTGTGACCCATGTCCTGGGTCATCATCTGTGTTGATACTTACTCTCTGTCTATGACCAGACAGGTGACCGTCTCTGCTGCAATGACGTTAGCCGTCCTGATGTCCTCCCTAAAGCGGTAGACAAACAGACAGCATTAGCAAATGTACCACAGAAGAAAAAAAACCTGAAGATGACTCACAATTTAAGTATCATGTTAGCATTATTCAAACATATCAGCCAACATTTGAATGTATCATCAGAATGTTTTCAGAAAAAAAACATTCACATAAAAACACACAAAGCTCCTTAAGAAATAACCTGACTCGATCTGATCAATAGCACTTGCATAAAGAGAAAATGTCATTCTTAACAGGCACCACACAGAATAGCAGTATTGCTATTACTCTTTATCAATAATGACATCAAATTCCTCTTCCTCTGATGATGACGATTCCTCGGATGAGCTGTCCCAATCATGGTCTTCCGAGATGGTAATCCAAGAATCCATGTTAACCATGTGAATTCAGTACAAACAGTCCCTGAGAGCGACTATCCAACTCTGTATGTAAAACTGCGCCACTGTATGCAGCTCTCCACAATTTCTCCCGATTTCATCCACTATTCCAAACCAAGTGGACGCCCTAGCACTAAGTAGAACATGACGAAAAATGAAAAAAGAGGTAAGTCTCCTGGTCATAGTCAAAGAGCAGATCTAACTTAGGTTACAAAAAGGTGGGGGTTTTCCATCGTTATCCTTGCAAAAACATCTTAACGGGGAGCTGTGGAAAGATTACACCATACTGTGTTCCAAATACACAGAGACTTGATTCATTTCAATGAGTGGCTGACAGTAACACTGACGGTCTCTGTCTGCGTCTAACCTGGAGTCAGATAAGTGGTAAACTATTTCACTAGGACTGAGGTGACAATTCCTCTTGCTATCTAAACACCCTGTGCCTACCCCCCGTACAGTGTCATGCACACTCACATGCACTGCCTTAACCCCTCTAAAAAAGGTCACAGCTGCTAGGGGAACAACAGAGTCAGATGGGGGAGGAGAGGACAGGAAAGGAGAGGAGAGGAAAAGAGGAGAGTCAGGCACTGGAGGTGCCCTCTGTATCTCTTGCAATTGACTAGTTTCATTGGCTAGTAGATTACATACAAATAAAGCCCAACAATAATTCAATATCATCCTTCATTGATTTTCAATGGTACCATTTTGGGATAAAACATGGATATTGTAGTATTGTGATACATGATTTTGTTGTCCTAATTAATGGTTATGAGAATCTAATAATTAAAATTTCTGTCAAAAAGAGGACTGAAATATCTGATTACTATTCAAAAACTGGATTTGATTTGATGTTATATGATAAACCCCAGTTGGATTCCTAAAAATGGTATCTTTACAAATGTAAGCAGATATCATGATCTGTAGTGATGAGAGATCCATTTTTACATCTCACGATTAGTCCCCATGTTGTGGGGGTGGGCATGGACTTAGCTGAAGCATGGGGGGGATTAAGGCCGGATGCCCTTCCTGATGCCCCGATCTCTGGTTCATCGTTTCCTGAAGCCCGCACTCTACTGCGGCATTATTTATAGTGATATATTATGTAAATCCCAAATTATAATCTTGATCATATTTCTTTATGACACCCATCATGCTATGTATGACAGTAACGAGGTAGGGACCATATATTCTACCCACAACACAAAACAACAAAAAGCAGGAAAGTTGATTTCTGGGGAGGGTGGGGGGTGTTCGATGGCTTAGATCCCTATCCATGAATGGTACATTCCTGAGCACTGTATCATAAACCTTTGCTAGTATCAGCTGGGAATATGTGATGGTGAAAATCCACCAAGCATAGCACCACTTGTCAACAGCTACTGCTATTCTTATGCCGATACACCTGCCTTTATAGTGTACCTTGCTGAGTTCATTCTGCATGTAGATGAATCCACTACTACCACAAGAAAAAACTGTGATAACAATAGTATTCAATCCTTAACATGCATTTTTGTTTAAAAACCTGTCACTAATGATACATTTCCAAACAATAAGTGCAACTCTAGAGACATTTTTGTCCTGCATGATTTGAGGGTTCCACTGACTTCCAACACAATATAAGAGCAGTTATTTTCCAATAGACAATCATTGTCAGATGACCCCCTCCAACAACCATCACTGCATACCTCCTAACATCAAATCAAAGAATACGTATGAACAGAGGAAATAATAGATGGGAATACTGGCATGGATATGTACACACTAGCTGAGACACATGAATTTTATCTTCTCATACCAGGGAAGAGCCATAAAACAAGCATGCTGTCTGAGTAAATTTGCCTCGTAAGGAAAACAGTTTGTGCATCATTTTCCAACCATGGTGATGAAGCAAAACAAAACAACACATACAATGCAGCCAAATTGAAATAGTAGTTATGAAACCATGAATCATCCTTCAGGGATAAAAGGGTTTCATTTTAGAGAGCATGTTACACCTGTTCTCTACAGCTCTGCTGTAGCTGAGGAAAACAACTTTAGCACTTTATGTCATTGATACTAGTGATGCTTATGAGAAATATGAGAGTTAAAACAATATCTGTCAGAGTGATTCATTTGCAGATTGCTTAGCCTCAGCCATCCGCAAAGCCCAAAGATCCTCCATACTCTCTGCAACAAGT
>OMLC01047882.1:0-11593 GCA_900302585.1 Regalecus glesne | reverse complement strand
GTATATGGATTTCACCAAAAAGGTGAATCGATTCAACTGGATCAGAAGTTTATTAAGAAACGTTTCATCACTCAAACAGGTGACAGCTTCAGTCTGAGCTGACTGCAAGCATTCCAACACATAAACAGTACATTGATACCACACAATAGACTGGGTTAATATGCATGTTATATATCAACTACATATTCAGTGGCAATGAGCACTATTCACAAATGATTGGGGAATATTTGTAATCACAGCATCGTATGACCACGACATGCCACCATGACAGGCTGCCACCTTTGTTCAACGATGGTCGTTCCCTGTTGACATAAATGCTTGGAGTCAGCTCAGACTGAAGACGTCACCTATTTGAGTGACAAAATGTTTCTGAATAAACTTCTGATCCAGTTGAACTAATTCATCTTCCTGGGGATTTACATTACAGGCATTTAGCAGATGCTCTTATCCAGAGCGACGTACAAGTGATTTCTCTTACCTTGATTATAGAGCATGTATCAAGAAAGTATATGGAATTGTATTTAAAGGCACCTAAACCTAAAAATATATACTTTTATATCATAACTATCTATATGGTCATACTCAAACCTCTTTAGCAACTGTAGTCTAGTTTTCAATGATAAAGCTCATGTAAAGATGTAATTCCTACATGAATACAGTAATTATGCTTCAGGAAAGCCCCAAAATTACATATAGCACCTGCAAGTCTTGTGACATGTCTTTTGAGGGAATGAACAAGAGCAGCTTTCCAACATTAAGACTTGCTTTGAGGAAACAGAAATAAACCTTTTCATACCTTTATTACTGATAGAGGTTTCTCATTTTAAAAAGTCATGTCATTGTACTGCTGAGCAAATAGGCCTCATGTACTTTAGTCTTAAATCCATCTGGAAAACTCCAAATGATCTAATTATTTCATGATTATTTGGTACATTGTCATGCACAATATCGTAAACATCAACCAATCAATGTCTGACTTAAGTCATGTAAATGCCTTAATCTATTTATCTTAATATTAGGGTAAGATCAATGATGGAGGCACTAATGTATATTGAGTCGTTTGGATTTTTCAAACTGCAGATGAAAGGTCAGGTTACATAGTGAACCAGATGTATATATACAATATAAAGGCCCCATTCCCTTGATATTTCCCAAGAGCATCGAGCCTGTGTGAAATATAGCTCATCTCCATTTTAACATCTCTCACAATCGTTTCCATCCTCTGTCCATACCTGTTGTAAATGTATCTCTGAATAAAGCCTTCTTTCATAGTAAGCTTGTTGCAGTGATTTTATTTTCAAATAGTTTTGATGCAAAGAAGTCACAAAATGGTAAAAAGTTTACTTGTCAACACGCACTCAGAAATGTTGCCATGACAAAGCAATGTCTGCAGTGCAGCTGGCTTAACTTTGCCTGATGAGGGCTGTGGAGGGAGGGGGCAGGAGGGCTTTTTTATGTTGAATGAAGTAAAGAGGAGAAAAGAAATCAATGAATTTATTGAGATTCATCGGAAGTCAGGCGGGGTGATCTTCTAATCCAGACTCATGTCTTCATCATCTTCTTTCTTGTCTTTAGACTCTCCTCCCTTACTAGTCTCCATGGCTTTGGCAAATGCCTCCACATCTGAAAAATCAACAGACATGGCCATTGGTCAAACATACAGACTTATCCCATCAATGGTCAGTTATCACACCCCCAGGAACGATTATGTCCAAGTTTAAATAAATTAAGCTCTTGGTAAAGATGGAATGGATCAGACCCTTATAATCTATTCTGCGGTGATCCTTGCATGTAGTATATATCCTGCTGAGGTCATCAACCTGGACTATCTACTCAGTGTGTATGTGTGCTTCTCCTGTTGACAGACTAAAATTACAATTGGTCTCGTCTCGCAATTTTTCTGTGTATGTGCATGCATGTCAAAACTCCTGCTGTATCCACAGCCTCTGTTGGCAGACTGAACACTTTCTGTCCCGAGTATCTGGTCTTAGTGCATATGTCATGTGAAGCAAAGCTTGCAGACACATATGCGTGCATATGTCACCTCCTCTGTTGGCAGCATCCACAGCGTCTGCTGGCAGACCAAATTGGCTCATGAGGGGTCCCAGCTGACCTGATGCCAAGGCACTGCTGAACATACTCATTGCCTGAAAGATGGAGAGACAAGGAAGTTATTCAAGTTTCTACCTAAAGTTCTGTTTGACGATGGTTTCCAGGCTTTTTGATGTGTGCGTCGCAGTAAAACATCCATCTTTCCCAAGCCTCATAAATATGTGGTGAGGGTGTTGGCGTACCTGGAGTCAATGTATGCATGTGTATATTTTGATTGTGATACGACAGTAACAGAACTTTGTGTCCACCTGCTGGAACTGGGGTGATGTGAGTGTATTCTGGATTTCCTCGGCACTCTGAGGAAGACTCTCTCCAGATGGGAGAAAGGGCAGCAATCTCTGCTGGACTTCAGCATTAGACAGAATGGGTGCCATCATCTCTGGAGTACACACGCTGGCAAGGTCCACTACAAGAGATGGGCAATTAAGGTTAGGTACTAAATAGTATTTTAGTCCAGGTTCTTAAGCAATAACTTTATGAGATGCAAAAACCGTATAAATACTGGTGGAGGCAGTAAGAGGAAAAAACACAGGAGACACGCATTTAAGGATAATTAATGATGAAAGAACAACTACATTGCCATCATTCCCATGCTTTTGTTCTTCCTCTATCCACTTATCTCTCTTGCTCTCATCCTATTCCCTCCCTCTCTTTTTCACTCACCCCCCTGTCCCGGTGCAGCAGCCATAGATGGTACATTCATGGTGGCTAGTATGCTCTGTAGGTCACTGAGCTGGATAGGCTGGTTGGGGGAGGGGCTTCCTAAGGAAGCAGGGACCAGCGGTGTCTGAGTAGCGGCTAGGAACAGAGAACAAGGAGTGGTTGGGTATAGATGTTCAGATGTACTGTACACACCAACTAGGTTTTTTGTACAGCCCTGTGTATTTTTGAAAAATCCACTGTTTTCAGAACACTTTAGTCTAAGGATCAAAATACATGGATAGAAGAAGGATGGCTCAAAGGTAATTCATGTTGCCAATGACACCAGAACCAAGAATAAGATACCAACCTGGGACAATTTTTTGACTTATGTCAGAGATTAACAGAACTGTAATGTGATTGCAATCTGTATATTGTCTTCTGCCTTTGGTTTTATTTTATGTTTTTGTTGGTCTGTTAAGTTAAACAACAGTTTAAAAGTATTGCAGTTTTACTGGATTTCTGTTTACCAGATGTGTTAAGAACATGAGAAACTTGACTTTAGAAAATTGAATAGCAGCTGAAAAAGTGTCCACTGAAGAAGTCACCTGGTGAGTGAAGAAACGTTTCTCAATAAACTTCTGATCCAGTTGAACAGATTCACCTCTTTTTGTGATCTGTCTATAAGGTTTTTTTTATTTCCCTTTAGTGACTAATAAAGTAATATCTTATCTTATTAACTGAGTAGTAAAGGCTAACAATAGACTAACTTGAGTACCTGGTGTTGAGGGGGCCACCCCAGTAGGGGAGACAGCTGAGGCAGCAGCTGGAGTCACTGGTGTGGTAGGTGCCTGAGTGGTACTGAGTCTGGGGGCTCCACCTGAGGAAGGAGTGGCTGCTGCTGACTGACTACGGGAACTGAGGAGATGAGTAGAGAAGGGTGTGATGCAACATACAGAGACAATAAAGAAGTTTTTCTAATAGTAGCAAAATCACTTAGTCTTATTACAGTATGGACCTGATGAGATTGGCATTTCTTTACATCCGTTACATCTTATCCTACAGGTATGTTGTCAGTTTTTCATATGATTTGAGATGTTTATTGTCACTGGTTGTACAAGTACAATCTTGTGAAATTCTTTGGCCAGCAGACTCTCTTATAGAAACATGAGATAAAGATAGAATGAAGTAAAAAAATAAAATAATAATAGCTCTGAGCGTGTATACATACACATACATATGAAGCAATAACATAATAAGGCATGATATAGGTAAGGTAAGAGTAAAAATCAATCAAGTATAAAAATCAATAATGGGTGCATATATGATCAGTAGTCAAAGATACTACACAGATGGTAATCAGATATCACAAAGATAGTAAGGGTGCATGTGATCATGTCAGTTTATAAAGATTCACCTTGAAGAGGAGCTGCTTGTGGCCGCTCCTCCACTGCCCAGGAGACTAGCTAGTCCTGGTCCAGCTAGAGCACCTAGACCACCTACAGACAGAGATTAAATATGATACACCTCTGTTGAGTTTCAGGATACAGTTACAAACATTAAACATTGGTAATTGGCCTAGGGCCTTACTTTTTTTCAGCTGTAAATCCCAGAAAAAGATCCATGAAATTAAGCATATTACAATATTTGCATCCTTGATTATCACTGAAGATTTTACTTGACAGATTATGTCTGTGTTATGTTTTCTTTTCTTTATTTTAATCAATAGTAATATCTCATATGCAACTGTAACAATTCTATTATCCCGCAGGGATCACTTAGGTTTCTTTTAATCCAGTTACTGAACTGTGAATATGTCATTTACCACTATAGATCTGGTTTCTGTATTAAGAAAACACATCATTGAAATAGAAATACTGAGCACATGGTTGAGCTATTGAGGGATTTTTACCTTACTTAATTGGACTATGACACATTCCAGGGAAATGGCAAAGAAAGCATTTTTGTGAGCAAGATAAACTCTACCCTAAATTAGAGTGCTTTATATTTAGAGGAAATGTTAGAAAACCTCCCATCCATCAAATTTATCCAGATCTCATTCAGAAAAACTTTTGGTGAAAGAACAATTTGAATTGAGCTACAATGAAGTTACAATAGTGGTAGTTGATCTTGATCCTTGGATGCATGTAATGGCTAAAACGGTACTGCTATTTTGTATAATTTTGAGAAGATCTATCAAAACAAGGCATGAGCCCTCTACCCACCAAGGCCACCAAGTCCTGTTGGTCCAATCAATTGCATCAGCTGGTTGTGACTCATATTTCCCAGAAGGCTTTGTAGACCCCCCTCTCCTCCAACAGCAGACAGCTCCAGGCTTCCACTCCCCCCACTGCCTGGTGCTCCAGGAATAGGAGGGTTGTTCAGGTATTCATTTACCTTGCGACAGTACTCCTCATCCTTGTCCGTCTTAGGCTCCTGATTAGAGGGGAGAGGGAGCAGGTGTAGCAACAACCAAGTCACAGACTGAACACATTTTATTTCTGTGGACACATCTTCTCAAAAATGTCCTTAGGTAACATATTCTAGATACCTTTACATAAATAAAGAGTAATTCCTGATTCAGACAACGTCATAAACAAGGGGATATATAAAGAATGGTTCAAGAAAAATTGTGTGAACCTAGGACTAGTATTACTAACCACTCTAATTTTTACATCCTTTCCTCTTTTCCACCCTCCATCTTACTAGCTTCCATTTCTCGTTTCTCTTCATTGATACGGCTTGCATAGCTTGCCTGCATACTAGCGGACACACATGGTCACCATCTCCATTTGTCCCTCTTGCTCTCTGAATTCCCCATACACACCTGCATCCAGAAGAACAATCTCTTTGATCCTGCCTTGAACTTCAGGACATAGACCCGTCCAGTGGTGCATTGATTAACCCTCTTGAACTCACAATCATCAGGAAAGATGATCAGGTCCTGGAAACCAAATTATAAACCACAGAACAGGACATAAAGAAAACATTATTTTGAGTTTCAAAAAAGTTAGGGGGTAGCTATTAACATTAGCCGTTTTAATTTATAGCCTATGATAATTGGGATTTAGGACAACACTAATGAATGTAAAGAGAATTTAACTCTCCCAAGCAAGAAAGACAACCAAACTCAATTAGAAAAAAAAAATCCAGCACATTTGTCATATGTGCCATTTCTGACATGTTTAATAAATATCATTTTAATGGAATCGCTGAATAGTTTGCTGAGAAGTCAGAGGGAAGTTAAGTCTTTGGGGTCAGATTGTGAGTGAGAGGTTGCCAAGGGCCTTCAAACAAAAACACTTTTACAACCCTGATGTTAAAAAAATGTGGTGAGGGGGAATTAATTTATTTAGTTTCAAAATATTAAACATTGCACCTTTGTGTTGTTTTCCAGATTGTCATAAATGTATCGTGAATTTAATGATTTGCTGACTGA
This sequence comes from Regalecus glesne, assembly GCA_900302585.1. Lineage (NCBI taxonomy): Eukaryota > Metazoa > Chordata > Actinopteri > Lampriformes > Regalecidae > Regalecus > Regalecus glesne. The sequence goes on along the minus strand of OMLC01047882.1, from coordinate 5,403 downwards.
TGGTTAGTCTTCAGTTTCATTCAACTAAATTTCCCTTTATTGACGATAGTAGCTCAGTGGGTCGAGTGCATGCGCATTGGTAACTGACGAGTCAAAAGTAGCAGGTTAAAATCCATCATGAGGGGTCAGGAAGGTCATCTGGCCTAAAGCCCCAAACTCAATCTTAGTCCGTACCCCCCCCCAAATGTGGAGTCTAATCATGTTTTGTAAAACAGATGTCTTTTTTTCCATTCTTCACAACTATAATCCAGTAAACATCTATGGCTCTGTTCACACCGAGAATCTGTGTTTTTTTTGGTCTGAACCAACTGATGATAATAGTATGTAGAATGTGATTGGTCAACTGAGGATTCACTTTCTTCTTTTGTTAAGGTTAAACAGACTAACTTGGTGACTAATTTCACTGGCCAGTTTTGGTGACAGTCCATCTTGAACCAGGACCCCAGGATATAAAATGATTTCGGAATTTCGGAATGTCGGAATTTTGCATCAAAGTGATTGAAACACACCAAACATGAAGTGTGAACACAACTTAAATAATGAGCTGGGTAAACCATAGTATTAATGTTATCATTACCTTTGGGGTCACCTGCACACGAAAAGAAAAAAAACTCTCCACACTTAGAACACTGAAATTCTTTTGATAGGGAAATTCACCAAATTGCATATTTTGAATCAAAAATGAAAACAGTAATATCCTCACATCATCAACATTTCCAGTGGTCCTGTCTTTCCAACAGAAGTGAATGAGGGAGTCGTCTGACTGCTGGATGTACACCATGCCCTTGCGTTTATCCGGTGTCACAGTGCTCCCTTTGAGTGTCATCTTACCCGCACGGAACTCCACTAGGTACTTGCTAGACGTTCCTCTAGACCCTGACACCAAACTTGGGAAGAGAGCACCTGACGACATATTGGGATTTCTGTATTGGTAGGCACAGGGACAGGAGAGAAACAACGGGGTCAAATTACCATGGTTTAGCACTATTTTACTTACCATCAGCGTACAGTCTAGAAGCGACGGAAAACAAGTTATGCTATTGGGTATAATTTCACTGCAACGTATTTCCTAACAATTTTAGTACCTACATTTTTAATCAAGGTGAATCAAATAACTTTTAACTGTAAACATTATATCAGCAAAAAGCAAGAATTAGCAGAGTATGAATTAGTGAAGTGCAAGGTCGATCTATATACGTCTAATAAGTTAGTGTACACATAACACTGATTCCTTGAAATTATAACTTTCCGTACAAACTATCAAAAAGCAATGTGCTAGCCAACTAGCTTAAAGTTTAAAAGTTCAACAGTTACCGAAGTTACTCCACTTTCAAATAAACAAGACTAAAGCACGGGTATATAGCTTTGTAACCATCTCGTTAACTTTATAAATAATTATTGTTTCAACAGGCGACACTTTAAAAAGTTAGTTGTACAACGAGCATGACATAGGTTAACCTTTAGCTTAACTAGCCTGCTAGCTTGCTAGTTAGTCATATCATGGTTGACAAAGCTAATGTTAGCCCATGACTTGGCTAAACGGAAAAACGACAACAGCAAGTCCTCCAAAACAATACAGTTGAAAGTTACCAGACATTTGAAGTCAATATGCAATGTAAGTAACATTAAAATCAAACACGATTTAAAAAAAAAAAGATAAATACCTGAAGCTACGGTTAGTCAGTTTTTAGTAAACTATTATTTTTAGCTCTTCTCTTGACGGGGGTTTATGCACTTCCGTTCTGTAAATTTCTTCTTCTTCTTCTTATTTTCTTCTTCTTCGTTGGTCTTTGTCGATGTCGGATACGCGCAAACTGTCATCGGGAACGAGCCTGGGCTGAAGGAGGCTCTCATCGCGACTGAATACGGTTAGATTGACAGTTCTCTCTATCCAGTGTTGTAGACAACTCGTTGCTTGCCCACTTCTGATTGTGTGAATGGTTTAGTGGTGGAAAAACATACCTTAACTGGGGTGCGAATATTTTGAATATCTGAGCCTAATTTCTAATCAGACACCATTAAAAGACACCGGCAAAGGGGCTAGAAAAAAGGTAAGATCTGCATACAAATAACCAGCATGCATGCTAATGTTAGCCGGCTTTCCTGCCCTTGGATTAGTTAGTGGGCTAAGAGCTAGCCGGCTAATTCGAAACTGGTGTATCTCATGGTGCTAGTACACCGTCTGGCTAACCAATATGGATGCTGTGTGTTCCCTTTGATGCTCTACCCTGGGGGAGATTATCCGCTTTAACCGCAGTTTGATTTCTGAGTCGATGGTGTTTTCGTAGTTTTTTTCCGTCGCGAATTGAGGTCCCGGTGTGAGGACAAGAAGAGGGTATATTTGAAATTCAGCTCATGATACATTTATTAAAATTCAATGGTTATTTTATGTTTTTTTTTACCCAATCTCCAGTAAAGATTGATTTAATCCGTTACCAACGTAGCTGGATAAGGCACCGTGACTAAATCTCTGGCTTTGCAAACTGAGCGAGTAACGGGGGTTGTATGTGTTTTGATGTCGGAATCGACGTCTGCTTTCTAGTTGTTGAGAGAGGGGGAGTGTTGACAGAGAGACAGGTGCGTCTACAGCTTCCTTTAAGAGCTTGTCTATGTAAATTGTGTTGATGAAGTGAGGTTGTCTCTCAAATCTAACTCTATTGGTTAAAGGAATTGTTCGTTGGCCATGGGCCTGTACTGTACAAGTCACTCGAATGAAAGCAGTGTCGTTTTTCTGGCTCGACTTATCTCCTCTCGCCCTAATGTAATCTAATAAATGAGCCTAATCGAATGGCAGGGGGTCTTGCAAAGTGGATGTGCACACCGATCAGCCAAAACATTAAAACCACCTGCCTAATATTGTGTAGAGCCCCCTCGTTCCACCGAAGCAGCGATGACCTGTTTGAGACATGGACTCCACTAGACCTTTGAAGGTGTCCTCGGGCATCTGGCACCAAGACGTTAGCAGCAGATACTTCAAGGCCTGTAATTGTGAGATGAGGCTTCCATTGATGGAACTTAGTTTTCCAGCCATCCCACAGATGCTCCATTGAGATCTGGGGAATTTGGAGGCTAGGGCAACACCTTTTTTTCAAACAATTCCTGAACAGTTTTAGCAGGGTATATTATCCTGCTGAAAGAAGCCATTGCCACTGGGGAATAATCTTGCCATGAGGGGGAGTCTATTTGGTCTACAACAATGTTTAGATAGGTGGCACATGTCAAAGTAACATTCACATGAATGCCGGGACTCAGGGATTCCAAGCAGAACATTGTCTAGAGCAGCAACTTCCTGTGACTGCTTGGCTTCTTTCCATAATGCATCCTGGTGCCAAATGGTTCCCCAGGCAAATGATGCACACACACCTGGCTGTCCACATGGTTTTATAAAAAAACGGGATTCATCAGACAAGGCCACCTTCTTCCATCGCTCCAAGGTCCAGTTCTGATGATCACATGCCCATTGTAGGCGCTCTCTTGGGGGGGGGCATAGCTCAGTGGGTAGAGCGGTTGTCTGACAATCTGAAGGTTGCAGGTTTGATCCCCGGTCCTGCATATAGCATGTCGAGGTGTCCTTGAGCAAGACACTCAACCTCTAACTGCTTCCCGAGCGCCATATGTTGGCAGCTCACTGCTCCTATATAATAGGTTGTGTCAAAAATGCAGAGAAATCCAAATTTCCCCTTGTGGGACTGATAATGGAATCATTATTATTATTCAATGGTGGACAGGAGTCATCATGGGAACCATGACGGGTCTAGGGCTATGCAGCCTCATATGCAGGAAGCATAAGATCAATTAATTTATCTATCAGTTATTTTAATTTTATGGCCAATTGGGGTATGTAAGCCAGTCAAAAGGTTATCAACCTTTATCAGCCTTTCTTGGGTGTAAAACTTAATCATGTAGCATCTTGCTGACTAGCTGCTCTAAATCATTAGTATTTAATAGCTGTATTGGGAGTTTTTCTATTCAAAGAGCAATGCACTTGATGCCCCGCGGGATATAGCTTTTCTCAAGCAGTGCTCCTTCATAATGCTTTATAGTTACGAAGTACTGGAATTATCATCTCTTACTAGCTGCCAATTCAATAAACAAGCTATATGAAAAAACATTAGTATGTGGTTGAGACATCTATATTTCCCCTTATGAAAGATATAGTATTGCATTACAGGCATTTAGGAGATGCTCTTATCCAGAGCAACGTACAAGTGCATAGGGTCAAGCTACAAAGGATACTGGAGCAACACTAGAAGCTAGATAACAATCCTAGTGCCATCATAAGACTCTGACACAACATCAACTAAGAAGCATAAGCTAACAAGATTTCATGTGCCTAAACCAGGTACATCAAAATAAAGAAAAGCAATAGGGCTAAAACTAGGAGATAGAGCTAGGACTGGATGGGGAGGAGGAAAGGTACAGGTAGAAGAGATGAGTTTTTAATCTGCTCTTGAAGATGGTCAGGGTTTCTGCTCTTCTGACTGCCATGGGAAGGTCATTCCACGAGCGAGGAGCCAGGGCAGATAGTAGTCGTGACTGGGAGGTGCAGATACGGAGAGGGGGAGGTGCCAAGTGACCAGAGGTGGCAGAACGGAGAGGTCTGGTTGGTGCATAGGGTCTGATGAGCCTCTGCAGGTATCCAGGTGCTGACCCCTTGACTGCCTGGTATGAAATCACCAAAGTCTTAAATTTGATGTGAGCCATAACAGGCAGCTAGTGGAGCTCAGTGAGCAGGGGGGGTGACATGAGAATGTCTGGGAAGGTTGTAGACCAGGCGAGCAGCATTCTGGATGAGTTGTAGATAATTTCCTATGATTAATGCAGATCATCAATGTGATTTTAATGTATCTTTTATGTTGCACTTAATACCAAAACTAGCCCCTTTCATTTACTCTATTATTTACTTTTCATTTACTAGGCCCATTATCAAAAAATGCATATGTTGTTAGTATATGCATCTACAAGAAACCCTATCAGAAATTGATGTTATCAGTGAAAGTGCAGCTCTAGACAGGCAAACACAGATGCACATGTAAATTCTTCAGCCCATTCACATGCCATAGTACACTTAAGTGAGAAATTAAATTCCACTACACACTAAATTACTGTTTACTGACGAATACTGAATATGAGCCTGTAATTTGACACCTAGTAAGAGTTGATTTGACAATTGGCTCTTTTGATTATGAGCTCCATTTTAGGTTAATTTTTATACGTTAGAAATAGTCCCCATGTTGTTGGTTCAGACGCAGACATAGATGGAGCGTGAGAGATTAGGACCAGATGCTCTTCTTGATGGTGGGTTCAAACCTTCAAACATCTTGCTCGTCAGTACCTGAAGCCCAACCTTAATGCTGAGCTATTGCAGTAGCTCCTTTGAAATTCAACCATTGCGAAGAAGTT
>OMLC01047880.1:23674-36160 GCA_900302585.1 Regalecus glesne | reverse complement strand
CTACCCACTGCACACGTGCACAAGCAACACCCCAGTAACGCTGAACGAGACACGAAGAGCACACGACGCGTCGACAGAGGGGCGGGGGGTATTTGGGGGTGCCCTAAGCATAGGGGCAGGGCAGAAGAGGGGGAAGGGTATCTATTAACAGTCAGCAGCTCCATGGTCCTGTACCCTAGCTGGGGATCTAAACTAAGCCCCGCCCCCACGCTGACTGAAAACCTGTTTCATTTGTTGACCTTTGACCCTCAGTGTGTGGGGGACCAGGGCGGGGGAGCCAGGGGTATCGCAGGGGGGTTTCATTTGCTCAGCTCGATCCTAAAACATTTCATTCAACCCCACAGGGACGTAGAAAACGGTCTACGATCAGGCTTCGTCCAGGTAGCCTTGGACTCCGCCCACACGCCTGCACGTCTCCCATTCATCACTTATCCCGAGGAATCTGCCCCACTCCACAATACATCACTATTGTTATTATCATGATTATTATTACGATTATTCAACATTTTGCACTCAAACGTCGCCCCAGATAAGCTCTCTCCCCCTCCTCTCCCCCTCGTTTGGTCTCCTCACTCCCCCTCACACAGCTGAGCTGGACACCTGGAGCCAGCCCGCCTCCGTGTAGGCCCCCGTCACGTGCCAGTACACCGCTCCCATCAGCTTGGTCCACACCATCTGAACCTCCGCTGTGAAGCACTCTGGGAAGTCTTCAGACAGCACCTCCAGCATCACTCCGCTCAGGATCTGCAGAGAGAGAGAGAGAGAGAGAGAGAGAGAGAGAGAGAGAGAGAGAGAGAGAGAGAGAGAGAGCTTTAGCCAAACTGAAAATGGCACTGAACTTACGCACAACCAATAAGAAATGATTGAAGATAAAGCCTCAATCCACCAATGTGAACTCTTGTCTAATTCTGTTTTTGTGGTTTACAGATTGCTGAACTCTTCATCACAGAAAAGAATTGTATCCTTTTTGACAACGTCAGTCTTCAATCTCCGTCTTGTGGTTGAGTCTCTTCTACCCTACTGCATTCTTTTTCCCACATCCTTCGAGGCCTGTAAGAACCATCAAGCAGGCTATCTGCAGAATTAGATTTCTATTCCTGTGCAGCCAAAATGGAAAAGCTCGTCAGCTGAGGCAGGCATGGCAAATTCAAACACAAAGACAGTTATGTGTCCTCATCGAAATGTTGTGTAAATCGGCGAGGATGAGTGAACGTCTATGAGTGAGTCCATAATAACACTTTTGTCCCACCATGCCTCAGGTCTGGTGTGTAGCGCAGGCCTGTGTGTGTCTGTTTCTTAAGAGGATTTGTAGCCTCTTACCTCCGAGCAACACAGAGGGGACAGCACTAATTAACCTGCCGCCACACCGCCCGCCATGTGTATCTCCACCACAGTGCTTCTGTAGACCATGACACTATGAGGGCATAGAGATGATAGCGAGGTGTCTCGTTTCAGGATATATAACCCCCGAGGGTCTTCTCCCCATTACTGAGAAACCCCCGGCACTTTAACTCACCAGCTCGAGTTATCTGTCTCAGCAAGACTCTGCCCTTCATTATCCATCTCCCAAAACAGGTCGATTTGCTAGGCTTCACCTCATCAATAGACAGCCCCCCCTGGGCCTCTCTCAAAACAAGAACCCATCCAAGGGGGAAGCTCGTCTATCACAGTAGGGTTAAGTCATCTGACATGCGGTGAGACATAACACCATGAAGAGTAATGGTGAAACAGGGTCCTGTCATGTCAAAAGGGGTCGCTGTATAAGTGTAGGATGAATACCGTGTCACCTTGTTCTACGTTTAGTGTAACATTACAACTCTTAAGATGTAACCACATCCTGCATCATGAATAGATGGATGGATGCCCAAGAGAGATAAAATCTTTAAAGAGGTGTCATTTGAAAAACTCATCGGTAGAGCGTTCTCTTCAGGAACTAATGAGCCAGAGGCTACAGGTTTGAAGCCACTGCAGGGGATCAAGAAGGGCTTCCAGCCTTTATCCCCCAAGCTCTATCTAAGTCCATGTCCACCCCCACAATGTGGGGACTAATCATGACATGTAAAATGGACTGTTCTCGTTCTCTCTCACATAGATTTTCCTGGCTGCACAGCACTTTGGCGATGAGACAAGTAGTGAAACCACAGTGTGATATTCGGAAACTCATTATCATTGGTTCCGTGTGGTTTATAATTCTCCATAAGCCATGGCTAGTTAATTATCATTACTTTATATGCAAAGATGGAGACTTTTGTGCTGATTTCCGCAGCGCGTTTCATTTCTTTGTGGAAAATGGTTGTCCTGAGTAGCATGAGAGCTGGACCAGCATTACAGTGGTCTTTATGATGATCTTCTAGGGAGTGGGGGAAGGATCTGCTCATGCATTGGGTCAGAGTTGCAAGTACAAATGTCCAGCATATCTTTACACAGCATGTTTGGGGCTTAACCAAAATAGATGAACTCTGAACCACGCCCCCCCCCCCTCCAAAAAAAAGACATCCCATGTGAACTATTGTCTGTCTGTGCTTCATGTTGGTGTCCTGGCACTGTTCCATAGGGTTAGATTAAGAATCGATGGAGGAACTGCAAGGAATAAGTAAATGATTGTCCATAATGTTGCAGATTTGTTTGGAAGGATGAAAATGTAAAGCATGCAGACAGAACGTTTTCTGGCTTGAATATGAAATTACAATCTATAAATAAGAAAGAGAACTCCGTTTTACGTGTGGCGATTAGTCTCTATGTTGTGGGGGTGGACATGGACTTAGATGGCGTTTGGGGGATTAAGGCTGGATACCCTTCTTGATGCCCCGTGCCAGGTTCGACCCGCAGTCTCTGGCTCATCAGTGCCCGAAGTGTGCACTCTACCACTGATCCCCCACAGCCCCAAATTACATCTTATAAATATAAAGTGAAAAACAATCAAAGGTTGATAGGGGGGGGTACAAAACTTACAATAACCTTGCTGAATAAATGAGCACAACCTATAATCTATGATTGGGGATTTGCACAAAAAAAGTCTGAATCAGATTTCCTTGCCTGGATGATTTAGCATGCATAAAGACAATCGCGGGGGCTGCCCTAGCATAGTGGTTAGAGTGCTCATTTTGGGAACTGATGAGCCAGAGACTGCAAGTTCAAACCCACTGCACGTCAGGAAGGGTATCCAGTCTTAATCCCCAAAGCTTCATCTAAATTCATGTCCACCCCACAATGTGGGGAATAATCGCGGCACATAAAACGGGCCTCATATAGCTGCCATCGATTAGAGTGACTTGTGATTAACCTCAAATAAAGTTCAGGCCTTCCTGCAGGATTTATTGTCAGGAAACCTGGCCGCACTTAGAAGTCACCCCCCATCCAAAGCCTATTGCAATCTTGGCTGGGTGAGTGTTTTTCGATGAGCATTTCATTTGGCATGTATTTGTTTGTCGATGTCAGGTGGAACGTGAATAAAAGCTGCAAAAATAGACAATCCCTGCATCCAGAACTTCCAGTTAGGTACCGGTGTTTTGAGGGAAATGAGCCAATTATATGTTTACATGTCATACCGAGAAAAGTGTTATTTGTAACTGACTAGATATTGAAATAAATGATGGTATTGCTGAGGGGCTGGAGTTCATCGTGAGGTTATTTCAGTCCGTAACACAGTGGTGTTGCCATCAGGGGTGCCTTTGGAGGCACCTCAGTTAATGGAAGCTGTTGGAGTGCAGTCCAATTACCAGTCCATAGCAGGGTGGGAAGGTTGAACGCCTTTTCACAGTAGAAGACTGCGTGACTTTCCTCCAGCACCAGTGTTGTTGTTGTTATCCTGCCTGGATAAAAATAAACTGAAAGCAGTCTCTAACTTTAGTTGATTGCTGCCCCACTAACCATCTCTCTCAGGTAGTCCTGCTCATATCCACCTTATTTCAAGCTGCCAGGTGGCTCCCTGGAGGGGAGATGAGTGTAATGTATTTCTAATGACCTCGTTATATTTCACCGTTCACCCGAGATGTGCTCCAAACAGATCCATGATGCTCCAGGCAGTGATTCTGTTATCCCTGGGTGGTTAGCTTCATAATGAAATGCAAAGTTTAGAGTCACACCAGATTGATTTTTCAGTTTGTCGTATCACGTAAATTGCACGCATGTATCCTGTTCAATCATCTATGTCATCTCATATGAGTGGCGTTGGACATGGAATGGCCGTCGGTGTTTATCTCCCGGTCTCCCTGAGCTTTAAGGGTGCTGCTACCTGACATTGCTGGAAATGATGAAAGGGTTTGCTTCACATGATGTTTGCTTCCTGGGAGGATATGCTTTCTAGGGGCAGGCATGGCTCAGTGGGTAGAGTGGTCATCTGGTGATCAGAAGGTTGCAGGTTCAATCCCAGCACCTGAAGAGAAGCATGTCAAAGAGTCCTTGAGCAAGACACTGATCCCTTAACTGCTCTGCTCTCCTCCGTTACCCAACTGCCCAGTCAGTGGTTGACTATGAATGGATGGATGGATATGCTTTCTCTCTCATAAGGGTTTGTGGATTTACTGTCCTGCTCGCTCCGATGAGGACTTAGGTCTGGATGCATGCAGATTGGAGGGAGAGGGGAAAAGGTATCGTTGTTTCAGGTCAGTTCCAGGTCAGGAAGTTGGTGGACGATTTTTTTGAAACACCTACGTTTCAGATTTATTGAGGTTCCAGAAGGAAAGGGTGTTAGAAGGATAGTGTTGTCGCATCACCCATGGTGTAATTGACTGTTTAACATGAGAGCTGTCCTGATGAGTAGGACACTCACAAAGCCAAGGCCGTGTATCTGTGTGTATTTTAGGCACATTCTCTTTGCCAATGGTCTTTATGTTCACCTGTCAACCGTCAGTGGTTGTCACACCACAAAGCGACATATTCACCCTGCATGTGGACTACTTCTGACGGAGCTAACAGCCTCTATTTTTAGAGGCTTTTAGTGGTTTCAGTCTTTTAATGGAGTTTTCTTTTTGAAGAGGCTGACTTAGAGGACAATCAAAGCAAATCTGTGCAAAAGTGTTTTTTGTTTTTGTGCTTTCATGCAGAAAATAGAAATCCATCTTTAGAATGTGCCTCCCGATGCTCAAAGACATAGTTTCCTCATATGCTTTAAGATAGTTTATCAGTATTTATGATTACAAGCATTTCAGCTGCTCCAAATCTAACTAACTGATGATGATGATTCATTTCGAGCCTCAATTAATCCGGCGGGCTAATTTGGGTCTAGTCACGTTAGCTAGATAACTACTTGTTAACTGTCTACCCTGCAGCAAAACTCTTGTTTTTGCAAAGGCCAGATCCACTACCCTGCCACCATGTTGAGTTAAGTTTTCTAACACAAACTGAGACCAAAGAATTTACTATTTTATTTACGAATTATTCAAACTTTGGTACATGAATACATATGCTTTGTTCTCATCCTACCATTGGTGAACCCCTCAAATCAGTTTGTGTCACAACAGAATATCAGTAAACAATAGTTCCCATTGTTCCACTGGCTTTGTAACACTTTTCTACATCCAGGCCTCAAAGATCAACAAGTCCACTTCAGGTAGTGGCTGTTGAGGTTGACGTCTCTGTTTACTCCTCAGGTCATGATCAGGAAGGGGTAAACAAAACAAGGCAAAACTATGTCATGGAGCCTGGCAACAAGCCTGTTTCCGTCTGCAGCAACTGACTAATCCCTTTGACAACTGAGACTGATCCTTCACCTATTTAAACAGATGGGAAGGCCCTCCAGTTCATTCAAGCCGAGAAAATGTTCTATGAGGTGGCCCTCATCGAGCTGACTGCTCTGCAGGGGAGCGCAGGCAAGTACACTTTTATGCTTTTCTATTTATTTGTCATAATAATGAAAGCGAATGTGTGTTATGTGTCTCAAGATGTATTACACATTTTTGTCACATGACAAAATCTTTCACGCAGACTCTGGGTTTTTAGGTAGGTTTTATTATTGATCATTGACTGATTTGATTCTATTTAGTGACCTTGTATCTATAAGATGCCCAGCCTTTGTGGCCTTATGAGATAATGTTTTTAGAGGGAAGAATGAATGAATAAAATATTTTTTTATTTTAAAACAAGTACAAAATATATCTTTTCATTTAACATATATGTGTGTGTGTGTATGTGTGTGTGTGTGTGTGTGTATATATGTATGTATATATATTTATATAAACATACATATACATACACACACAGAAGATAGAAAACTAGACAACAAAAAGAGAATAGTAGTGTCAAACTGTTAATCTGATTCTTTTGGTTCTCCTTTTATCAATTTCATATTTATAGATGGCCACCCATGTCCGATGTGATCCAATGACCTTGCATAGTAAGCATCAATAGGTGTCTGTGGTTGCTAAGGGCAAGGCCCATATGTGAATTTATATAACATTGGAAGTAAGGCGTGGTTAAAACAGACAAACATGAGCTCCTTCAACCTCCCTTGGGTATATCGACAGTAAAAGAGCTGCTTGATTGAGACTTTATGTAACCCGAGTCAACAAACTAAAGGTCACATATCCAGAATCAAAATGTAAACCATTGCACTGTGCGTTTCCAGAACACTCCAGAGGTATGTTTTTTTTACCCATCCATTAGAAAATGATGATGCATCTGTGTTGAGTCCATCTTTATTTGTTATAAACCTGGGGAAGCAATGACCAAGCGTTCACAGTGGAGGCCAGTCATTCATCACTTGCTCTGCTGCCACACTTGACGTCTACCTCTTCCTCCCTGTCTGCTGCTGATGCAGCACCCTGGTCTTGCATGGGCAGAGTTGAAGAGTTAGAGGATAGTCATAGCAGAAGACAAATGGCCAGGGCTGGCATTATCTCATTAGGAGATGTATGATGCCATGGAATAAAGCCCCTGATTCAGCACTCGCTTGGATTTAATGCTAGGCCTCTCCTGGGGCAACACTGGCACCAGCAGTCACCTATAAGTTTGCTCTTCTCACCATCTTTGTCACATCTCATCTGCTGTTCTTTCTCTCTTGCACCTTTCCACCAGTAGAACTAAAACTCTTGTCCATTACGATTACTGTTAGTTGTTTGGATGAGAGAGTAACTAATAGTCACCTCTCTCTCTCTCTCTCTCTCTCTCTCTCTCTCTCTCTCTCTCTCCTCGTGTTTCACATTTATGCCTGTGTGTATCCGTGTGACTTATGATTGGGTTATGTGTGTTCGACTCAGTGTTCCCAGTGGGCGTGGTGAGTTTTTTGTTTGACTCCCATATCCTGTCTCCCTTGCTCTTATCTCTGCTCTCTTGTATTCGGTCCCTGTTTGGCCCTTCTCTGCTGCTCAGCCTTTACTTGCATCTCCATAGACCACAGTGTTGCCAGGCAGGCAGATTGTCAGATCTCCAGTCTTTTGGGGGTTTCTTTTTTGATTCAAACTGCAGAGATAAATAGAACAAGTGGTGGTGAGGAGCGAGGGGGTATAAAGGACAGAAAGAGGAGCAGAGTAAGAGACGGAGGTGAAGACTTGGAGGTTTCTTTGCAGAATTACTCCTAATCCATGCCCTGTGTGTTTGTAACAGGGCCTCAGGAGGAGGCTACGTTGGGCTCAGCGGGATGGGCCACCCCAGAGGAGCTGTCGGAGCAGGCCTCCCAGGCTCAGCACCTTGAACGGCTGGCCCAACTCTGCATCATGAGCAAGCGGTGGGTACAACTACATGCTTCTTGATTATCACTTTCAAATGGCCATTTTCTGTGTTTTCAGTGTGTATGTGTGTGATAATGGCTAGAGTGTTCTGTGTGTTTAAGGGCTCCGTGCCCTCTTTATCAATGACACCTGACATGGGACAAAATATTTGTTAGTCAAACAATGGTTTAACTGGGTTGCCCTGATAACTGAATGGTTACGACCCATGCCATATGGTCGCGACATCTCTCATTCGACTCCAGCCAGTGAACTTTGTTGCATGTTGTAACCTTCTCTCTCCCTCTCCTTGTTTCCTGTCCGCCACTTCACTGTCCTCCATCCAAAAATGCTGAAACAATAATCCTAAAACGATGATTGAACTGCTTTGGGACCACGCTGTATGTGCAGTTACTATTTGTCGGTTGTCATGATGGAGATGATGATGACGATGTAGAATTTTATCCTCTGTCTCCAGTTTTTGTCCTGGAAGAAGCAGAGTGACATAAATCGGCTGACAAGCAACTCTTAGTATTATATGAATTACCTTAGATTCATTATCAAGATCAGATTTAATTCAATTTAACCTGCATAATATGTGGCAAGGAAAGTAAGATGCTTGCTGTTTGTCAGCCAGGGAGTATTTCCTTATTTTTGGCTACGTCTATAAACTTTTCTGGCTATGTGAGGGAATACTTTTAATAATTATGTCTTTCCCATTCTATTTGCAATTCACGCCCCACTGAAACATTTTAAACAGTAGTCACCCCTGCTCTCTTCTCCCGAACACACACACTCTTGCTAATGGACAGACTTGTAAAAACACACACACAGACACACACAGATGAACACACACAATCAAATATACACCTGTCCAGGGTGGAATATGTCCTCACTCTCAATAAACCCCTACAAATCAAGGAAGAGTTGAATTTCCATGTGGATATGGGGTAAAGAGACACCATCTCCTGGGTGGGTTTCCAGTGTTACCAGAGAAACACCTTAACTAGATCTGGTGTCTCCTGTTGCAGGGGTACTTTGTCAGGCTGTCGCATGCACACACTTTTTTTCTGTGCCTCTGTTGTCATTGTTGGGATTTGGCCATTTAACCTGATTAGCTAAGAGGGTGGCAGAGGGTGGAGGGTTTGTCAGATGGATGGTATGGCATCCTGGTTCATTAAAGTAAGGAGTCTTATTAATCTTGAATGAGATGGTACTGATTGTGACCATCACCAGAGATTTTAGTTTCTGGGGAAACAAGGTAAAAATTGAATACCTTTCTGCATGTTGATTTTCACTCAGAGATTCGTGTTAAAATTCCCAACTGCGAGTAGGAAAAACAAAATGTCATATATAGCATAAGAAGTTTAAGATAGTGTCCGGCTCCAGTCAATGCTAATTCCCTCAAAGTTCTCTCAGCCTCACCCGTCATCCTCAGCTTCATCTCTCTTGGAGGCAGGAAGTTGTAATGCTTCCTGAATCTTTCAGCAATGTCGTAGGAAGTCCTTTGGGCCGGTGAATAGCTACTCTGTTTTTGGTGATCAGATGTCCTCTGAGGACCTCCTAAGAGCAGTGCAAGTTGACACCCGGCCATTACTAATTGAAGTGAAGTGTGTCTTTGGAACAATGAGGCCGACATCTGTAGCACTAAACAGAGCTTGCTCTACATCTATAGGGTGATGAATGTCCTCGGCCTGCACTGCCTGAAGGGGGCTACGAGCAGCTGGCAAACCCAAAATGTCCATGTTATGTTCACCTAGCTTAATGCCAAGGGGGAGTTGTGGTTGAAGGTCCCAGCTTGGTAAGCCAACCTGTGTGCGCCATGCCTTCTGTAATTCACCCTGGAGGTAAGACAGGGGCGGCCAGTTCTGGCAGAGATGGAAGGTTTCCACTTCTTCCACAAGGCAGGCTTACAGCCTGCGGCCCTGTCTCTTCTACTCTCGGCACACGCATGTTCTGATTTGTCATGCCGCTCTGCTCCAGATACGGAAACCGATACGCTCACCTGACAGCGAAACACGTCCCACTAAGCTTGATTAAGCTCACCCATTGTGGTCTTCCCTGAAAAGACTCAGCTATATTAGACTTTGTGTGTTTATACTAAACAAGGAAGCCAGAGCAGAGATGGATTTCACCTAACCCAGATTGATCCTTTCTGAAAGAGGCTGCTTTTATTTTCAGCAGGTATCACAAGTGTATTATATGTTCACTTACAAAACAGCTCCAGCCTACCTGAACCCCCTCTTTCAGACACTCCCTCCCACTCACTACACTCTGCCAATGAGGGGCATCTGGTGCTTACCGCCACAAAAAGGCCCTCAGTCACTAGCTAGACTGTTCTCTTGTGTAGTTCCCCGGTGGGGGAACGCACTGCAAAAACAACATTCAGTCAGCTGAATCCCTCACAATCTGCCTGATGGCACCTATGCCAGTCAGATTTGAGCTCAGCTTTGGGGATCTTACTCACATTGTTCATTCCTGACCAGATCTGTGCTTGTGTTGTACTAACTCTCAAACGTTGGATGAAAGCATCTGCTAAATGAAAGTGTAACAAGTACGTTGTGATTTCACATAGCCACAAAAATCAGTTTGATGCACCTTCTTGTTTCCTTTGCAGACCTCACCTTGCTTTAGAATACAGTGGAAAGGTGAGCACATGTTCCTCCTGTTTTCTCAAGCCCTTTTGGGGGTTTCGAACCCATAAACGTTTAATGACCTTATTAGTGGAGATTTAACTTGCCTGTCATATCTTTATTCCTCTCTCAGGCCACTAAAATCCACCAGAGGGCCTTTGGTAATGACCATCCAATAACAACCAGGAGCCTGGAGCTCTTAGCCACGGTTTACGCTGAGATTGGCAAGACTGAATATTCAGGTAAGCACTTGTTCAGAGCGGGGGGAAATCAAGACAGGGTAAACACTGCTCTCATCCTAAAGGGTCACCAGCAGGATTGCATGAGGACCGCCATGGATTAAAGGATCATGTGTGAAAACAAACCCAGGTTCTCTGAATGGGCGAGCAGCGTTTAAGAGCCAGCTGAGGATGACGCCTCACAGCCGTGGATAATTTACCACTGTTAACAGAGCATCTGTAAGGCAAGGGTGGAAACCTTCCCAACCCCCCCGTTTATGTGAAGCTATCTCCTGAGGCAGGACGAAACGAGAACAGAGATGTCATTGATGTTATGGCCAGGGCCGGGCTAAATGCTGTTCGGGAAGCATGGAACACTATGCTC
The DNA here is from genome assembly GCA_900302585.1 of Regalecus glesne. Classification (NCBI taxonomy): domain Eukaryota; kingdom Metazoa; phylum Chordata; class Actinopteri; order Lampriformes; family Regalecidae; genus Regalecus; species Regalecus glesne. The sequence goes on along the minus strand of OMLC01047880.1, from coordinate 25,281 downwards.
AAGCGGTTGAAAGCATTCCCATGGAAATGTTCCCAAGGAAACGTTAAATTAATAAACACTCTTTGCTGTGCCGTCAGACATGAGAGTGGTTTTATATAGAACCCAGGAAAAGTGCAGCTTTTATGAGCTTGACAGTTTGAGGCCAGTGTTTTGTTGTGCCCATGCTTCACCTCCATCAGGAGGGAAAAAACAATTTGCCCGTTTTTCCAGACCTCCCACCTTGTGGGGGACTGGTCCAAGTGAGTACAATGCAATAAGAAGAAGTGCGCTTGTTGGCGAGTCACTTTGCATAGGCCGCAATGTGAAGTATGCAATGCTATGTTAAGGAGAGAAGGTTTAACTAGAAGAATTCTGAAATGCTCCTGATGTCATCTGAATGTGATTGACACTGACCAGAAATAAAGCTTACAATAAATGGCCATCAAATGAGGGAAACAAAAGTATTTAAGGTCACCTGGTTGCCTCTCTTGTGAGGTGTTCCAGCTGGGACAGAGTAGACCCAGGACCAGGTGGAAGGATTATTTATCCAAGCTGGACTGGGAACACCTCAAGATCCCCCCCAGTCAGAACTGGTTGATGTGGCCTGGAGAAGGGATGATTGGGGTCCCCTGTCGGAACAGCCACCTCTGTGAGCCAGCTTTATACAAGCGGCTGACAATGGATGGGTGTCAGATGTACTGGGACAAATAATCCCATAATCACAATTATGGTATGTTTCCCTAATTGGAAAGTAATGAGGCGTAAAACAAACAGAGCTTTATGAAATATTTAAAACGTATATTCATCTGACAAAGATCTATCAATATGAGCATGAGTAAGAAGTTAGCTTGTTGATAATATACTTACTGTTCTTGGGTGTACTAGTGTGAAGTTGTAGTCGAATTAGACGTAGTTACCTGTCCCTTCAGCGCCATGCAGATCCTACAGTCTGTCTGGCAATGTAATGGGTTACAGATCTTTTCCCAGAAAAAAAATGGTCCTACTTAACATACTTTAACTTGGCCTAACATCTGTCCCCATGTAGAAGACTGACTAGTGGTTTCCAGTGTCAGCCAGTGCTTGGCAGGTTCCTGTTCATTGACTGGCTATGGTTCTTGTGCTAGACTCCCTGGGTCAGTGTGTGACTGCGCTGTCCAAAAGGTTTGCCACTGCTGAATCCTTCAGAGACACCGTCGAATGTCTTCCTCGTTCCCACCGGGAAAAACGCTCAGAGGTCCGTCACAGAAAGGACAACCACCACCACCACCACCAACAGGAGGACGCAGCAAAACATAAAGTAAGAGGGTCCATTTGCAGAGTGAGGGAGACACCAGCAGACACCTTCAGAAATACCGTCACAGTGAAGACTTTCTTATTTGACAACATATTAACGATCTGCACTGGATATCTACCTGTTCTCAGTCATTGTTTGAGATATCCTTATCCTGGCTTGTGTACTTAACCCACTTTGTATGTTATCATCTGTCAAGGTCACCAGTCATAAAGTTCCCACCTCAATACTGAAGAGGCCAACTCCCATCCATGGGTCGGACTCAGAATTTGCCTATAGGCGGAAAGGGGAGAGGCGGGTCCGGTTCAGGGAGCCAGAGATCACAGTACATGGTAAG
>OMLC01047880.1:10964-23654 GCA_900302585.1 Regalecus glesne | reverse complement strand
GTAAGATAACATATGTTTAGTTATGACTCCACCATCAAGCTCAAAAGTTCAAACCTACAATCCTGAAGATTCAAATGTGCATTTAGTCAGCTACCATCTGTCACTAGCGTGGCTGAATATTGAAATTTTGAATATTTTTATTGTTGCCGATTCGAATGGTGACTGTCTGGTAGGACAGTTTTTATTTGATATTTGGGTACCAGCAAGAGTGAAAGGGAGGCTTTACAAGATGGTGGTGAGAGCAGCTGTGTTGTATGCTGGGGACAGTAGACAGTAGCAGTAGCTGGAGGTGGGAGAGCTGAAGATACTAAGATATTCATTAAGCGTTACAAAGAAGGACAGGATTAGGAATGAGTACATTAGAGGAACAGCTCAGGTTGGATGGGTTGAAGACAAAGTAAGAGAGGCCACACTGAGATGGTCTGGACATGTGTGGAGGAGAGATGCTGGTATACTGGGAGAAGGATGCTGAATATGGAGCTGCCAGGCTAGAGGAGAAGAGGAAGACCAAAGAGGAGGTTTATGATGTGGTGAGGGAGGACATGCAGGTGGCTGGGGTGACCGAGGAAGATGTAGAGGACAGGAAGAGATGGAGAGGATGATCTGCTGTGGTGACTCCCAATGAGAACAGCACAAAGTAGCAAACTGTTTGGTTGGACAGTTCTTGAAAAAATAATAGTGTTCAAAGTCAAAGCATTTTACATCTTCACCATAGCAGCCAAAGTAAATGCAGATGAACATGGCAACTATTGGTAATTTAGTAGAAGAATCACAGTTGTTCTTGACTAATAAGCAAATGTTGCAGACCAAGGTTGTGCAAGGCCTTATCAACAGATATCACAACATCAATTGCTAAAATTCAGATTCGGTCGGGTGGGGAAGGTGGTGACAAAACTGCACTGGGGAGGTGATTTTCGAGTGGTTTAACAGTAATACTGTTACCAAAATCACTGAAGGGTCAGTTAATCCAACGAATAATAATAATGATCTTCAGGATTGCAGCTTCACGTCTGTTCTGCCTGGTTCATTTGAAAGGGGAAAACTGAATTCTTTGCACAACCCAAGAGAAAATGCTGCCCTCTGGTGCATAAAAACCCCACCCAAGCTAGCACAGAGCCATTTCTGCAGGGGCTGCATTTCACCCATTTTGTCAACAACCTTTCCATCTTCACTGGTACACTCGTGGAGGTCTAGAGCAGGACCAAAAGTAAAGAGTGTGACTGGAAAGCACATAAATATGTAAATGCATACATACGGTACAACCATTATGGAATCTGCCTATAAACTTGTCTGAGCCGAGCACACGGAGAGGCCCCTTATGCCACGACCAACACAAGTGTTTGCCTTATGGTGAGCAGTAAAAGAAAATGAACAAGATACATTAAAAGATAGGCTGAAATTGCATCGTAACTACTATCCTCTGGGGACGCTGTAGTATTTAATGTTATGCTGAACCGAGAAAAATCCAAACAAACAAGTGATTTACTCTTCACGGCCAATTATGCATGCAAATGAGGCTGCATGAAGTCTGTTCCGAAAAGATAATAGCATTTATGAAGGCACTGCGGCTGGCTGTGGCCGCTGCTAATCGGTGAAGCGCCTGCTCTCTGCCCTGTGGTCGGCCGGTATTGACTGACTGTGGTCTTCTCTATTGGCTTCAGACATGCCACACTATGATGATTTAGCTGCTAGTAAGTTTGTCTGAAATTGTTCAATCTCACATTACATGAGCAAATGTCAACTGGAGTGTCTGATTAAAGTGCACATTGTTGAGAACCAGTGGCATTCTGTTACAAAGGCTTTTTACACGGCCTTTTCAAGGCAGGAATGTTGTGCCATTAATTCACCTACACATACTGTCTGTGTCCACAAGTACTTTTTACATGTCACTATTAATCCCCTAAGGGTCCGAATTATGCAAATTTGGTTACCACCCAAATCTGTTGACATCCCCATACAGGCCAGATTTTATGATGCGGCCACTATGCTGCAAAGGCACGTGAACAGTAAAAGAAGATGAAGATGTGTCATATGTATTCTGTTTGTATAATAGGGGCCATGGTGGCTCATGGGTAGAGTGCACGCCTCAGGAACTAACGAGCCAGAGGCTGTGGGTTCAAACCCACTACAGGGCATCAGGAAGAGCATCTGGGCTTAATCCCCCAAACTACGTCTAAGTCCACCCCCACAATGTGGGAACCAATCGTGACATGAAAACGGACCTCTCTAGTGGTGGCTCAGGGGTAGAGCGCGTGCTTCAGGAACTAACAAGCCAGAGGCCACGAGTTCGAACCCACCCCAAGGCATCAGAAAGGGCATCCGGCCTTAATCCCCCCTTGCCTCCCGTGGAATGGACTGACAACCTATCCAGTGCCTTTCTACACCTTCCAACCACCTAATGAGAGCTGGATTAGGCACCAGCACATCCCTGACCTGAGTTTGGATGAGTGGTTGACGATGACATGAAATATGACCGGACATTGACATGATCTGGAAACCAAAATGGGAACTGAATTTGAATAGAGGCTTGTCACAACCCACATCTCTACAATTTGTCTTTAAACGGTGCACTGATTAAAACAGTATAGTGATTGAGTGATTTCCTTTGAATGACATATAAGTCCCCCTTAGTTGGTAACACATTACACCCCTTAGCAAAACCCAGGCTCTTGCCATATGTTGTATTCACTGGGTGAGGGGGCTTTCAAATTGGGGAGACAAGCTTCTGTGTTGAAATTTTAAGCTTTGAAAGGGGGACAAAAAAGGTCAGAGCTTGTTTTCTTTGGGTTTGTAGCATATGAGACGACACCGGCCCGCCCCAACCTCGCTTTGTTCACCTGTCTCTTCCTGCTGATGTCATTCCTGGGTGTGGCCATGTACTGCACAGACCGCCGGCGCCCAGAGCGAGTGTGTGAGGAGCTAGAGGCCTCGCTGGCTGTCTACCTGCTTCACATGAAACAACTTATCTGGGGCTGCTGGATATGGCTAACCAAGCAATGACTGATACCGACCGCTGAAGACGATAGAGAGCATTATTTTAGTGTTTCACCCTCCCCTCTTTCTATTATCCTTGAAGGTGTCCAGGCCTCTAAACACCTCAGCCATGTGGCAGATACTCACACACTATAGTGTTAATTTGAACTGCTGTCACAGTGATACATGAGGAAATGTGTAACCCTAGAACTATGTAGCCTCCATACCTGTATGTATATGTATTGTTCCTAGGTGGTGGGTATGCTGTACTTATCATTTTGCACATCTCATTGATGATGCTCACTTGTTACCCTTACTTAATCTCAACAATCATTTTGAGTTTTAAATTATAGATGCTGTTATATGCAGGTCACCGTTTCCACGGAATGCAGATTTCTTTTGTTTTGTTACAGTAGTATGTCCTTTTGTGTACTTAAAATATGACAAAGAACTGAATGTGTATATATGGGTCAGTATACTAAGGTCTATCACAATACTCAGCCTTGTAAATGCACATAAGTTAATGTGGCAATGTGCGGATAATAGCTTTAGAGTGGCACAGGACACTTTTGATCTGGAAGTTGGAAGCACAAATGAGAAAAGCCATTTACGAAGATCTATAAGAAGTTTCACAGGGCTGCAACACTTCACTGTGCCAGGTTAAACGACTGAGGTGAGGTAAAATTACATACTGTATATTTTTTCCTTTAAATTTACATGTCTGTCATTCAGACTATTATATATATATAATCCTTCATATGTCTGACCAGCTTTTGTCAAATACAAGGCTGATTACTGATCGGACACATGAGTAAATATTCAGCACAATATTATGAACTCTTATCTATTGTCCAAAAGATATACTCAAACTGAATGAATGCTAGTGCTTTTGACAATGCTCCTCTTTTTAAGTGCTTAAATGCCACAAACAGTATCCTTTCATGCAAAGGTTAATTCTTCTACACTGTATAAATCAACGCAAATACCCAACTGTACATTATTTTAACCTCGTTAAGGTTTTTGTTACCTGTTATATTTTCTATCTTCAAAAAACTTTCAATATTCAGGTCTTACTCTTGATGTCAAACGCTCATCAAGCTTCAGACAGTTTGGTGATGTAGGGCAGAGTTTGGAGATGCTCAGCAGTACACAAGGTGAGCTTGGATCTATCTTTCAAATGACAGTCATTGGTGTGAGGCCAGAGACAAACACGTAAGGGAACCAGTCATCTCGTCACTCTGAGTTCCTTTATGATGAAAACATAAATCAGATTAAAATAGCAACACCACCATAAAAATGTGTCGGGGAAGTCTTAAGGGCGCAGTGATGCGCATCGACACAGATCTCTGGATTTAAGCAATAACACACAGTTTCTAGTGGAAACCAAGTAGAACCTTTACATAGCAGATTTCAGGGAACACACTGGGAGGTGTCAGAATTTCAAGGTCTTGCATTTGTATGCCAGTTATACACGACACTTATAATGCCTGATCACGAGAAAGAAATACTATGTACTGTCAAACTGAGCTTTCATTAGCAATAAACAAAACATCCAGTGAAACCATGTTCTGCTTATGCACATTTTGGTTCTTAGCTACATTTCACTGCTTGTCCAAATGTTTGTGGTCACTTTGAAAGAAGTGCCTTTCTGGAGGGTTGTCTGAGTTCCTACCTTTTATATGATTTTAATTGTTCTGAATAAAACCGTCATTGCATACCAAAGTCAGTGCAGTGAAGGACTGAGTTTCATAATTTGAGGTTTGTGTGTGTGTGTGTGTGTGTGTGTGTGTGCCTGTTTTTGTGTTTCTCAAAAAGAAGCGATTCATGCACATGATATCTGTGTCCAATCACAATATACAGTACCTCGGTCTATAGCCAATAAAGTTATGAGGGACTAGATAGCCTGAGTTTGACATGGAATATCACAAAACTCTGTTTTTTGTTCTCACATGTTGTTAAAGCACTTTGGAATCAACTGTCTAACATATGAATGTTATGAGCTGCACCTTCTAATGTTCTTTTGTACAAATACTCTCTTGCAAGACTAGAAGTCATTGTCGATGCACTGTAACAGTGCTTGTCATCATACCTTGCTGCAGCGTGGGAGGAATTCTTAATCCGTCTTGACTAAGTGTTCATCCAACCAGAAAAAGTCAATTTCACAACACACTGGCTGGTTTATGAAAAAATATCCCCTAACATCAAAAACCCATCCCTGATTATTTTGCATGCATATAGTGTAGCTGTAGCCCATGCAGGAGTTACACAAAGATAACATGATCCAGTTAAAAATGTCCTTTCAGCCAATCCATGTGTCATCAGCTAAATATGTTGCTAAATATGGACGCTCACTTGCTCATACGTCTGTATTAAACAATAATGATTTACTGTATCTGAGCCTTATAATACCTCGTCTCGAAGTAGAATAGATGTTGACTCTAATGCTTTCACAAAACAAGTTAAAAAAATCACAGTAGGCAGACAAAGTCGATAAATTAGAGCTGGAAATTACAGCAACAGCCACTGGACTGGACGGATTAAGAAGCATCTAAATACCCTTATGATTAATTTTAACCCCTCTGATTTTATTCATAGTCAGCAGAGAGAAATTAAATATTTTGGCTGCCTAAATAGGCAAACACTGATATTTTCCATGCCAAGCGATAGGACTGTGTGTACTGTGAGTGTGTATATGTGCTTTCATGTGTGTGTCCTCAGAGTTTTATATCAGGCCAGTCTTGAGGTTGCTGTTGGAGTTGCGGCGTGATGAACGCCCAAGCAGCAGGTCCTTCTCATGGACCAGACTGTCCAGCAGGTCCTCTTGTCTGTAGTTGTGGTAGACCTTCAGAAAGGCCATCACTGCTATCCCCAGCCAGGTGAGCCAAGCAGCCCAAAGGCCAAACTGCATATTAGAGGGAGGCACAGCACACAAAAACCACAGTCAATATTATGAGACTAGATCCTATACATCACAGTATGGTGGCACATTAACCACCCAGCCTTACCTGAGCTATTGCAAACTGGTCATAGAAAGCAGAGTTATCCAGGCCGAGCTCCAGGTCGGTGTCCTGCAGGTCTTCACAGCTAAAGAACAAGACGGAGAGAATGCAAGCATTTCAGCAGAACAACCAATCAAAGAAAGTCTCCAAAGGTGGAAGATTATGACCTTCACCCTCACCTGCTGGGCATGCTTCCCCCTTCTGTGATGGCATCACACCAGAGGTTGAAGCCCACAGTCACTATGGTGCTGGACAGGAACACTATGAAGACCACCAGGGAACTGATCACCAGGTTCAGGAAGGTATTGAAAATTGAGCTGGACGGGGAAAAGCCAAATCTTTAACAACAGTAGTCGAGCAGCATTTCAATTTCTGACTGCATATTGCATCTTTGGTACTCCAGGCACAGCTTAGATGTATATCATATTTGTCCTGATCATGAACGGGCTTCTTATTGCAGTGTAGTTATGATGAAGCATCATTTATGCAGCTCTTTTTGTTGAGATTGCACCAAAATTGCTTTAAGTCCAAGCCTATGACAAGCCAATGACCGGATTTTATTGGAACAGCAAAAATACACGTCGTGAGATATCGAACTAGGGAAATGAGTCGCCCTGGTATTTCTTGAACGTGCTATATTTGTTTTGCTATGCCAAGGCATCAAATTTGATTCCCTCCTCCAATATGAGGAATATCGATCACGGGGAATCGTGCATGGCACCTTGTTTTATTAGTTAGTGCAGGTCCGTTTTATAGCGAATAAACAGGCAAACAGAAGAGCTCAGCCTCAGAACAATCTAATCTAATATCTGGATATCGTGCAGCCAAGGGCGTGGGAGGAGGACACGTAGAAATGCATAGACTTCGTTCACGCAACAGCATGGACACTTAAAAGATGGGAACAGCCATACGTGACCGGTCACTCACTCGTCGTGTCCTTTGCACAGAAAGAACAGCAGTCTCCATGCCTGCACTGCGGACAGGATGAGAGATGCTATCCCGGCCAAAGTGATGAAACTGCAGGAGGACTCGGGTCCCCACTCCTCCACGATGAACCGCTGCTTCGACACGGTGATGTTCTCGTTTTGCCACATGCCCCGCGTGAAAAGCAGACACTTCCCACGGAAATCCTCCGTGTTCTCTGAAAGGGGCACAACGGCGATGAAGCCAAACATGAAAGCTAGAAAATAGAGAATACATTGCGCGAAAATTAAATTGTCGAGTGCCATTTTTCTATAGCTCCTCGTCTCTGCGTCCTGGAGCGACCGCGCATGCGCAGTGGAGACACCCATGGAGCGTCGGTGCTACAAGCGATGCTCTGCTGCAAATGAGTAATAAGGCCCAGGCCATCTTATCTACCTCCACACCGTGAAGCAGAACCCTCTCTGTGATGCTCTCAGTTAACTCAGATGAATTCTAATGTTATGGAGTCCAACTGGTCTCACCAAAGTTATAACTGCCCTATGGGGATGGCCATATTTCACGTCATATTCACCCCCCCACCCACCATTTAGCTATCTTAAACTCAAGCACACATAGGCACAGATTAGACTTATTGTAGACTTATTGTAGGAGACGCACACACAGACACCAGCACTTGCACGTGTGTACACACACACACAAGAGTAATGGTTTGTTGATGCATGGTGACAGGCCTATAGGAAGTGCAGGTAGCTGTGTCAGTCATCTGCCATGCTTCACTAACCCCATCTGTTGTACAGTAAGCACAGAAGCCACTCCTTCTTCTTGGCCTCCTCCCAGCTCTGTGGCCTTGCCCATCCCACCACCATCACCCCAGTAGCTATCACCGCTGACAGTTTCCTACCCTGAGCAGGCCACTGCTCTTTGCCTTGCTCGGTTATCCCTCCCCTCTCCGTTTTTACTTCTAATAGTCATACATTAGACTGCGGATGATGGATTCATGCAGCCACAATCGAAAAGGCACGACCCATTCTTCGATTGGAAACCCGGTTTATGCTGATGAGGGGCAAAAAGTGAACGGCGGGCAACACAGAAGTCAAACCAGGCGTGCAGATAGAGATATTTGGTGTCCGTGGACGGTAATAGCCCTGCGTTTCCCAAGTTAATCAAAATCTCAAGGTGGAAGAAGAGGCACATATTGATATGAGCAGTTTGCAGACATCAGCCACCTATTTGTATCCATCATATGAGCTGCAGTGTGTTGGTCTCCTCTCCCTCACACTTGATTTATGTGTCATTTGGCTGCACCGCAGAGCTCTGATTTCCATGATGTTATCAGCCCTTAGATTAGCATGAGTTATTGTACGTGTGGGGTCAGAGAATTGATTTCATTTCAAGGCCGCACAGACCAGCTTGCTTCTCACCATCATTACGTATTGTTAGCCATGTTTTATGGTCCTTTGGCAGTTCTTCCATGGAGGATCTTTGTTCTGGGCTGAATGATGAATCATCCAGATTATCATTTCCTATAATAGATCACTCTGCAGAGTCTGAGACTTTATCTGATGATGCATAGCGCAGTCGGATACGACACAATATCCCTCAGCATGTACAGCATCTTTTTTACATCTTTTTTTCTCCCAGGTGACAAATTAATCCTGTACAGTTGCAAAGCGTTTAAATGATGAGGTAGGACCTCTTACTGTGCATACCTGCTCAAGCCAGCACGGACCGCCTGGAGCCTCAGGCAGCGCGGGCAGCTGTTTCTACACCTGTGAGGTTATAGGGGGGGGGACACATCCGATGTCTTCATACGGTATCTCTTATACCTACATACCGACTCACACACAGCCACGCTAACACCACAGCCCCACCATAGATCTAAATAATACAGTGTGTGTGGGCCCGAGGACAGGGGACTCGGGGGAGACCCAGAGCAGAAGTGTGTCAAGCTGAAATATATGTGTTAAGTTATTCACCCTCCCAACGAGCGAGGGAGGGAGGAGGAGGAGGGGGGGTGCGAACCCAAATGCAGCCCCTGGGCTCTGTGCAAATACAGGGGGAGCGATGGGCAGCAGCAGAAAGCATCAGGAGGTCATCCATTTTTCATGAGGCGGAATGGCAGCAAGGCAAACATCCTTTTTTCAAAAGAGGGAGACCGCTGAAGAATCCGAACAGCAAGCAGATTCTCAAGGACACCACACGGCGCATTTCGAATGCAGCACATTTGTTATGTTTATTCTAAAAAGTGGACAGCCTTGTATCCCCACTGCAGCCAATGAAGCATTGAGAAGATGCACATATGCAGCCATAATAGTCCATCATTTCTCTGGGGCGATTTGAAAAGGCATCTCGGATGCGTAACTTAATTCCGATCAGTGATTGCTGAGAAATCTATGATCAAGGGGATGTGTCTAATATGCATGTGTGTCATGTTACAGGGGGAAAAGGGCGTGGTCGGACAATAGGAGGGCTCGCCAAGGAACCAGCATCTGTCCCAGCCCATCGGAGCAGTCCTCAGGAGGGACAGGGGCATCGGCCACGTGTGACTGCAGTAGAGGTGCATCAGTTCAAGGTCAAGCCTCCATGGCAGCCAAGGTAACCGTCACCTCCGAGCGACGTCTGACTTGTTTATGGACGGGCCGGACATGATGACAGGAGCAGGAGTCCTGCCGTCCTATACCCCAGCATGACTTTTACTGATGGAAGAGTGTGCAGGTGTCTGGCAAGCCGCCAACGGATGTTATCCGGTGGTCTTCTGTGGTCGTATCTTCACGTGTCCTTCACTCGGTCGCCTCTCCTCAGTCATGCCCTTCGTTGGCTCCTGGCGCCCTGCTGAGACCACTGGTGTAAAGCCTTCCCGGAGCTCCTGCAGCCCACTGGCTCCTCTTGGTCGCCCTGGGAGACAGAATAACAGCAAACAGACACAAATGGAGCCTCATATCCTGCACTGTGATGGGGGGTTGATGAAATATCCTGTGGCTCATAAATCTTCCCTCAGGGGGTGGAGAGGACCGGGAGCACAGGGCCAGGCACTGATTAAATGCTCTTAATAGGGGCCATTCATCTCCCCTTGAATCCCCTACATGTTTCAACATACAGCATCAACCAAGACTCAGCCCTGCCCGCCTCCCTCTGCACTAATATTTGGATTTGCATGAAGAGTCACAAGTTGCTCATCTTCCATTATGTGATATAATTCTACAATGGGGGCTGTCTGGTTGGCTTGGTGATATGACCAAGGACAGTTTTCCTCTCAAATGTGAATATCTCCTCCGTTGTCCAAGCATGTAGCATCCTCATTAACATGCACACATTAGGTCATTCGGGACATAAAAATTTACAGTTCGTATTAACAGCCATAACCATTTTAATATCCTGCGTTCCTGTTATCGGAAGCCAGTGTGACACTAAAAGGATGATGATATGATAAGTCATTAATAGCTTGCTTTAGATTTATTTTAACCCATTATTCATTAATATCTCTCTCAATCGTCCAATTAAGTAAGCCTGACGCAGTGACACCCCATGTCTGTTCCCCATACGGCCAGGCCCAGATGAACAGTTAGATCACACTGGACTGGAGCAACTTTTAAGAGCTGCCACGGTTCAGGAGGTTGGGCGGTCATCGATTCAATTCCCAGTTCCATGAGAAAGCTTGTCAAAGTGCCCTTGAGCAAGACACAGAACCCCTAACAGCTCCGCCCTGGGATGGGAACCTGTCCAGGGTGTTTCCCCACCTTTGGACAATGAGTGGTGGGACAGGCTCCAGCAGGACTCCTCAACCCATGTTCAGATAGCGGATGACAACCTCAATGGCTAGATGACAGCATAGCTTACCTTCATGGGAGCCCATGAGTAACACGAATTCAATCTGGGATCCCACCAGGATTAATCATACAGAGGCTAAGTTGATAAACTGTGCACCCAAACATACATGCCATCCAGACGTTGTTAGCACAGCGGAGGCTACTGCTGTTCAGCTGCTCACTATACCCATCATAAATTAACACGGGCTAATTGCATTTCACTTGCCAAACTCCATATGGTCTTTAACACAACAATTAGGGGACTGCATCCCAATTACACAATCATCTAATGAGGCCCCGGAAAGACAACTGTGGGGTCAGATCCTGGCATATTCGAGGCATCGATATCTCAGCCCTCTGTAACAGGTTCTGGCTCAGGTTGTCCTCAGGATGATTTCCAAACTAGGCGTGAAATGCACCGTTATTAATGAGGGTAATCGCAGAGACGGCTGATAAATATTCCATATTGACTCATAATGGAGTGGCGTTAATGTGTCTAATAAACAGATGACTTAGTTGTTGCAGATGATAAGCTAACGATCTCTTTATCTAATGATAGGCCCTCTGTATGGATCCATCATCACGGAGATCCATCATCTTTCAACGGCTTCTGAAAATGACGTTCTCACCAGAAGGAGCAGGGGAGGATGCTTATGCTTGAGGACAGGAGAGAGAGGGATGGAGGCTGGAGATGAGGCCACCTGCTAAGTTTGGGCTGAGTTGAATTCCTCAGGGATGAAAAGCATGAGATCATCCCTATTAGAGATGCTGTCATATCCAGCTTGTTGACCGGTGCAACACTGCCCCCTAGTGCCCAGACTCGGTTTCATGCTGACAAACATGCCATGAACGGGAGTGTATGAGGCTACTGGGTGGTACCCTCTTAACTGGTTTCCATCTGTCTTGTCTCCTTTTTTCTTAGTCAAAGACTCCATGAAGGGGACTGGACTGTGGTAATATGGAGAACTGAGCACAAGAGAAGTCTTTTTCTCTGTGGATGAACCAAACGATGCCATTAGAGGGAACTGTGTAAGACACATCTACAGCTACAATGGCGTTTTACATCGATAGCCATTCATGTATGCATACATACATCCATCCATCAGCAACCACATATCTGAAGTTAAGTTGTGGAGTCATGCTGGAGCAGTATCCCAGTGCTCATTAGGGGAAAGGCAGGAAAACACCCTGGACAGGTCACCATTCTATCACAGGGCTTGAGCAGTTATGGGTTCAGGGTCTTGCTTAAGGACACCTCAGCACACACACACACACACACACACACACACACACACATATATGGAAACTTCTTCAAGGAAAAACGAAACCACCAATGGAAGGGAGAGTACTCAACAAATAAGAATCCATGTATTAGAAAACAAAAGCAAACAAACGTTATTTTAATATGAATGATCATGGCCAGTAGGTTCCTTTTTAGGATCACCATGTGAACCAAGCAGGCCAATCCTGAATACCAGGTGGACGTCTGTGTTACAATATATTTGACACTATTGCTTTAATTCTGGCCCCCTGCTGTGTTTCCATCTTTAACCCTGGCCCCAGTATGTGTGTGGCAATAGGTTGTGTTTCCCTGAGGCCCAGCGGTGATCAGTACAGCCTGGCAGATGAGCGACACCACTGCCGCTCACCCACCGCAGACAGTGGGGGAGGTTATGAACAACTCCCTGTGACAAGGTCAAAGGGACTATGCTCTGAAACGGCACTTACTTTCCCATATCAACGCTCCGTGAGGCAAAGACCCCCTGTGTCTATTACATGCATCAGAGTCCTGCCCCCTGCAGGGCACAACAACCCTTCAAGCATGGAATTATGCAAAACTAAAGACATAAAGAGTAAGTAAAGACTTGTTTTGGCCTATTTTCACATGCTCGTGTTTTGAAGAATGACCAGATAAAACGTGTAGATGGAGGGGGCTTCTCTGGTGGGGTGGGAGGGGGAAGGTGGGAGTGATGTAGTAGATCTCTTGG
>OMLC01047880.1:0-10944 GCA_900302585.1 Regalecus glesne | reverse complement strand
ATCCCACGAGTCTACCCAGAGTTTAGTTGGTGAACAATAACGTGTCCCCTTTGTATTCACTCTATATTTGATTGGTCTTAGACACTGGACCCCACACGTGTCACATGGGTCTCAGTGTCTTCCATGACCCCATATTAGGTCAACAGCTTGGAGGGGTTAATTCATACAGCATACCGTGTGTTTTCCCCTGACATGAGAAGAAGTGTCGATTTTCTCCTCAAAGCAGCCATATCAGGCTTTTCTCTTTTTATTGAATTTAGCTTCCTCAGCCCAGACTATAATATGTTTCAGCTCAAAAAATACACACTGCCCCTTTAAACATGCTGCTTTTAGCAAAAAGTGGTTTTCCTATGCTTTGCTGTGCCTTGTTTCTCTTTGGTTTACAGTGTTATCTTAGGGTTGTAACATAATGTTGATGTGATGCTGTTAGTATGCCCCCAGGCAAGACTATCTTATAGCTGGTGGCAAACTACCAGACGGAATAGTTTTCACAATATTTGCATTTTTTGTGGAAACTATTGTAATACTGTTGTAATACTTTGACAATGGTTTATTAGAAAATTAACATCAATTTCCAGATGTTTGTACCTGATGTGATGTCTGGCGTCTGTTGTATAGCAGGCAGGAGGCTGGTGGAAGCCCTGCGGGTCTCTGGAGGTTTCCACCAGCTCCCCAGCTTGCAGCGACCCAGCCCATCTGAGGTGCTGCTGAAGCAGGTGGCCTCCTTCTTCAGAGAAACATCGGGTGATGTTTCTTGTGCAGTGTCGGCAGCAGCAGAGCTTATTGAGGGGCTGGTGCCGGGGGAAAGAGAACTGCCACCGGGGATCGGAAGCTGGGATGAGCAGATGGAGCGGCACGTGGAGGTGAACAGGGGGATAACCATGTCCCATACCTCCCCAAGGCCCTGACCTCCTCCTCACCCCCTCCAGCTGAGCCGTGAACCACACTCCAGCCACCGGCCAAGGATTTGGGTTTGTCCTGGTGGGGGTTGCATTGAAGCTCAGACAGCGGGGGCTGGGTGGTCTCTGATAGGTCGCAGGAGGTCACAATCTCCAACTGGTCCATATCATTCCACCCCTTTATCCAGATGGAAAGGCTCATATACGACATAGCAAACCCTAATCAGTTAACCGAGAGGATGGGTACTGATGTTATCAAGGCACCAGTACCAGAGTGACTGGTACTGACCAGACCGATAAGATCTGTAATGGCAACGCTTCTTATTGGTGCCACACGTCATCTAAATATAAATAAGTCATTTTCCACAGTGGGCGTTACAATCGGTCAAAAGAATCCCACATTGTAACGCACAGGGCTGACAGGTTGAATGGAATACAAAAATAATTTGTACATGTTCTCATACATTATGCAGTGTACTGACTGCTATCGTGCATTGCTGCCAAAAGTAGTAAAATAGAAGTGGGTGGGA
Organism: Regalecus glesne; assembly: GCA_900302585.1. Taxonomy (NCBI): domain Eukaryota; kingdom Metazoa; phylum Chordata; class Actinopteri; order Lampriformes; family Regalecidae; genus Regalecus; species Regalecus glesne. Next base: position 9,515 of record OMLC01047880.1, on the reverse strand, counting down.
TGACATGCCATTGCAAACCCCCCCATACACACACACACACACCTCAAATCCGACCCTGGTGCTGTGTAAAACGGATGAAGCTGACCTGTAGAGGTTGCAGGTTGCAGTGAGATGTTGTTGCCTTGTCAAAAACAGAAACCCTCGGGGATTCGTCCTCCAGGCTTTGTGATGGTGCAGTGCTCCATAAATCAGTGACACTCGAGGGTCCATGAGTAACCTCCACTGAGATGCCTTTGCTGCAGTCCAATTGCTCTGTGATTCATAGCATGAACACAAAATCAATCATAAAGTGAAAAATAATTCATCTTATTGTATTTTCACCAAATATCTGGATGTAGCTAACACACCACAGTCAGGTGACAGAGAACCGTGACTTTTCACGTGTGTGTCAAAGATGGATGGGGCTGACTGGTGGTCTTCATCACTGTAGCACTGGAGGGGAAGGTCCAGCCTGCTCGTGGATGTTGGGAAACTCATATCAGTCAGGTCACATGACTCCATGGTGAAATCCTGATTAACAGCAGTATCATCAGCATAAGATAAGTTCACTGACCTCTTGTCTACAGGAAGGTCTATAACCATGGAGGGCCCTGCAAGTCTTTCAACAGAAAGAGAGACTTCCCCCCGGTGATGCACACGGCACATACTCCTCTTTTTCCCCTTATTGTGAACACACACTTCACTGCCATGTTTCAGTCTTCTTTTTAGAGTGAAGGATTTGTGAGATTTTAGGAGAACAAAAAGTTTCAGAGCTTACTTTGTGTGGAAGGTTCTGACTCCTGCACACTGTCTCTACTGAAGCTGCTTAAAGAACCGGGCTCTGCAGAACCCACTGGTGTAACTGGCAGGGGAGGGTGGTCCGGAGGGGTGTCTGCTACAGAGTGGGCACTACCTTCATCCTCCTCTCTGCACTGGTTCTCTCCATCAGTGAGGAAAGCAGAGTTCCTCTGCAAAGTCAGGGTGCTCTCATACACATGAAGAACATCATTTTTAAAAGGAGGGAAGGAGGAGGTGGAGGTAAAGGAGGAGATGGAGTCAGAGCTCTGAGCCTCTATAGATAGGAACCCAGATGAAATGTACCCCAATGTCCCGGGCTGCTTCAGAAGCACATGAACAATAAAGGGATTGTTAGAAACTAGAATCTACGTTCACCCTTGAATTTAATGGCCACCAGTTATTATTATATCACTGACAGCGTGCCACAGAAACCGTAATAGTATGCATTGTAAAGGAAAGGCTGCTCCTCTTTTGGCTCCTCTGCTTCATCAACCATGTCTGCAGGGGAGGGGCTGGGCAGGAGGTGACGCAGGGCCTCCATTGACCAACTCATCTCCTTACTGGTGTTGTTTCTCTCTCTGAGAAGAAGAATAAAGATGATTCAATCTGACAGCTCAGTAAATCTGGGCTGTCTTCTCAGCACCTTATGTGGAGGGCCTCTCACATTATTGCAAAACGTCAAGGCCACAATCCTGAAGATCATCTTCAGAGGATCCACCTCTCGGTATGTACTTCACAGCCTCTGCATAGAGATCAAGCTCTTTACAAGCCAGGAGGAAGTGTGTGACCATGTCATCCGTCTCTGTGCAACATTTCCTCACCATGGCTTCAGAGACACACCTGAGGGCCAGATACCTTTCCCAACAGCACACACACAGTGGACGACACAGCAAACAGCTAATCAGTAGTGAGTATATTTTACATCTTCTACGGTGGCTACAAATCCCATCAATAATGATAGTAACAATGGCTGCAGTGTACAAACCACTGTCTGTATTTACCTGTTTAGAAGAAGCACGTCTGCCCAGAGTCTGGCATCCGGAGGGCTGACTATTGCCACCATGGCCCAGTAGAGGTACTTCAAGGCCATGTGAGGTTGCTTCCTGGTCAGCAGGCTGTGGCTGATGTACCGATGCTGCCAAGAGAGCCAAGGCAGAGCCGCCCTGGGGCTCAGTAACAGCTCCATGGCGGCCTGGATGAAATATAGATATGACATCCTCAGAGCAGTAAAGAACTAAGGTATGTTTCCCCCCAGGTTATCTGACTGAATGTGTGGCCTATGCCTTCACTTGCCCGTGATCAAGCATCCAGAAGGCTCGTATTTGTTGGGAGAAGCTGGGAGAGATTGTGAAGGCTTGGCAAAAGGGCTGCAGGAGGTCATCTTTGCATTTCAAGAAATTGGCCATGTCCAGGACAAAGTACATGAGCTGCGACATATATTGGTTAAGTATAGTAGTACAGTGGAGGATGACTGCACCTTAACACGATTTAGGCACGGTTTCACTTGCAGACTATAGCTCACCCATTACCTAAATGAAAACTGTGCATCATGGTTAAAGGCATCAAACTGATTTAAGCTGTAGAGAATTGTGCATTTCAACTGGGATTACACATTTATTATCAGGATGAAGATCCCTGACTGAAGGTAATTTATTCATCTGTTTCTTTACCACTGCATCATGTGCATTATGCCACCAGTACTACATGACCAAAGCAGGATGGTACAGAATTCATGCATAACTGGATATGTATGTATACACTATAGACACCTATGGAGATATGGATACAATAGCCTGAACAGACATGGTGTCAATATGAGGGACAAGCTTAAGCAGGGCCTGGAGATTAGGAGGAGGATAGCATTGTTCTGCGTAGCCCTCACAGGTCCAAATAGATCCATGCTGTTTGTCCAGCTGGGACACCACACCCTGTATGAAGGAGCCCCACCTCTCAACCCCTCTGGTAAAATAGCAGACAGGGAAAAAGGAAAATGTGTCATATAGAAAGAGCAAAGGGTCAAATGGGAGGATACCGAGGGGCCTTAAAGTCCCCTGTGTTAAATGACATGACACAGACTTACCCGGGTGTCTCTGGACAAACCTTCCAGTGGCTGTAATCCATCTGCCTCCACATGTGAGCTACGCACTTCACCTCATGGGCCTCTTGGCAGACAGAGCAGAGAAGACAACACATTCAATACTGATGAACAGCTCCTGAGGTTATTTGAGTTGCTCTCTCATTAGACAGTACAGGGGGAAACGGTGTGTATGAGATGATCTCTTTACCAGGGTACTTGGGCAGGAGCCCGCTGAGGCCCAGCCACTGCACCAGCTGGCCCAGCCAGATGTGTTGCTTTAAGGCTGTGTGCTCTCATGTGCCATGGTTAGCACTGTTGCTAACCACGGCAAGAAGGTCCTGGGTTGGAATCCTATCAGAGATCCCCTCTGTGGAGAATTTCCATGTTCTCCTCATGTCTGTGTGGGTTTCCTCCGGGTGCTCCGGTTTTCTCCCACCATCAAAAAACAACATGCATGTTAGGGTTAATACTCCTGCCTGTGCCCCTGAGCAAGGCAGCAGGATAAAGACCTGCCACGGCAGCTGATCACTGCTGCTATACAACAGGATGGGTTGAATGCAGAGATCACAGTCCATTGTATGTATGTACAATGACTAATGAATAAATCATCTTCTATGATTCTAGTTAGTCACTATTAACTTGAAAGGCAGGGTACCAGAGGAACAAGACCGGCATGCTAAATGAAAAGCTCCCATGCGTGTGAAATATATCTCTGATCCATTTGGATTTCTTTGATTCTGCACATGGGGCAGGTTTTGTGGTGTGTGTGCATCTGGGAGACACTGTTTCCAAGCAGTTTGTACCATGCCAGGGGTGTGCTGAGGTCAGCTGCTTCCTTCCCCACTGGGCCAAGGTGAGCCGGTTCTTCAGCCTCTGCAGCAGCTGGTGCACCCTGGTGAAGGAGCCCTGGTCCAGGTACATCCACTGGCCCTGACAGTGGCTGAGGCCAGGAGGAGCAAGGAAGGAAGGCACATGAAAACTTGAAAGCAGAAACAGGAGACGTATTGATCTGAGGGGTGGACCGTGGAATGGTGGTTACCACGTGGCTTCTAAGTTAGATGAGGATATATTTACTTACATAAGATTAGCAACTCCTTTTTAGCAACCTCTGATGTTCTCTGCACCCGGCAGCTCAAAGTGTTCAGTCCCTCCTCCATGTTATGATCCCCTAGAAGGTATTAGAAGGGGGGAGAGATGACTAGACCAATGCCAGGATGATTCATTAGACTAGTGTTTGTTCAGCATGGTTTGGATAACCGACTTGAACATTCTTCGTTGAGGACGTAAGGCCACGTAGCCAGCGGATGATGGCTCTAATGTTGTTGTTGGCCAAGGCTTTGGACCAGAGGCTCTCTGGATTCTGCATGATGCATGAATCTCTGAACATCTGCAGAATGTCACATCAGCATCAAATCCAGCCTATGCAATAAATGTGTTCTTATGAATGTCAATAGTGCCATCCACAGGACCCACGATGAGGATCACTTGATGTACTTTAAGACACGTGTACGACAACCACTACCATGTGCAGATGGCTGTTCAGAGAGCAGTTACCTCTTGTGCTGTGGAGCTTAAATAGCTTTCTTTATATCCGTCATTAGACCAGTGAAGAACTCGGACTAATCAATGAGGAGCAGACGGATCTTTAGTACTTACTCTGCCATTGAGATTCACTTTTGTAGAGTAGTTGCCCTGTGTCACGCGGGTTAGATTTCACTCTGCTTCTGTTCAGGGATGAGAGAAGCTCTGCCTGCTGCTGTCTGTGTTGTGGATCTGCTGACACTGGCCCAGTGGCCACTGACCAGTTTCTCTTCTCACACAAGCTACTTCAGGACATGCTAATCCCCTAATCTCAGTCTCAGTCACCATTTCATTGGCTAATTTGGCTTGTGTGAGTGTGTGTGTGTGTGTGTGTGTGTGTGTGTGTGTGTGTGTGTGTGTGTGGATGAACTCTGAGATAGTTGGCTAGACAGACATGTCAGCTGGTGATGAATAGTGTCACAAGGTCACAGCTCACTGTCTCTCACATGGTGCTGAGGCATCATAACGTAGTCTGGAGCTGAATCCTTCACGAGATGGATAAAGACACATTCAGGCCCATCAATCGTCATTTCCCAACATATTGTGAACATGACTCCACTGCAGCTCCTCCTGTCTTGTCTTACTGGTGTCAAGCAACTTTTCTTACATATGGCAGTGGTGGGGGAAAGTTCTCTGTCCTCTGTCCCTGGATGAAAGCTTTTACATTTTTTCATTGCAGCCTCAGTACTGGTTTACACCCACCTTGATAAATATGTAAATTCATACTCAATCCTCATTTCTCAAGCAACATAGTCAATGTTACTATTAGACATAAATTGATTTAATTATTTCAAAGCCTTGTTCATTTTTGCCTTAGTCTGGCTAAGCAATGGATATCGAACCTTTATTTAATTTAAACATTTATAACAAGACGTCTTGATGCATGATCAATAATCCAGGTATGGAAATCACAAAAAAGAGGTGAATCCGTTCAACTGGATCAGAAGTTTATTTGGAAACGTTTCCAAATAAACTTCTGAGCCAGTTGAACGGACGGCCCCTCTACCCACTGAGCTGTGCCACCCCTGTACTCAACAAATGATTTTAATGATCCAGTAATTCAAGTGATTTCTAGCAATCTTTGTCAGTTCAAGCCTGTTTCATGCTTCACATAATTGTCACTTGGCAGCTTAGTGCATGATGTATGAAGGTTTTTACTGATCAAGATTGAGAGAAATCACTCAAATCAAACAAAACCCACAAGCTGCAGTGTAGCGTCAGGAGAATATAAAAAACCTAAAAACCTGCTGAAGAAATATACACCAAGCCCAGCCAAGGTTGAAAACTACAGACCAGTTCCACTATTGCCCTTCCTTTCAAAAATGCTCAAGGGTGCTGTCTAAACAACTCTCTGAATTCCTTTCTGAGAACAACCTGTATAATCTGAATTAGTCTGGCTTTAAGCAGGGTCACTCTACAAAAACTGCACCCCTGTCAGTAATGGAAATATTGCATTCCTACTAGGGCTGCTGGTCAATCCTCAGCTCTTTTTCTGCTAGATCCAACAGCTGCCTCTGACACAGTCAGCCACCAAATCCTACCCTTCACCCTTAGCAAACTTGCTGTCTCTGGATCTGCCTTCTGCTGGTTCATGCCCTACCTCTTAGGGAGATCTTTCAGAGTTTCTTGGAGAGTGGAAGTATCCCAGTCACTTCTTTTTTCACAACCTCCTATGGCTCAAAGTTGATGCCCGCTTCAAATTAAAACCCCTGATGTTTGCTTACAAAACAGCAACTAAAACAATTTCAGCCTACCTTAACTCCCTCACTCTGGTCCACACTCCTTTCCAATCACTATGCTCTACCAATGAGAGCCACCTGGTACTAACACCACAACAGGGTCCTATGTCACCAGCCAGATTTGTCTCTTCTGTAGTTCTGTAGTGGTGGAATGAGCTATCAAACTCTGTTTGTTCCTTTTCAGTATTTAAGAAAAGGCTCAAACCCCAGCTCTACTGTGATCACTTCTGCACTTCAACTTGAGTTGATGGACTTAATGACAAAAAAGGAGGAATACTGCTTCTATACACTTTGTACATTGCCACTGAGCACTGCCTAACCGCACCTACTTTCTGTCCATTACTGTTTTTTTCCTTACATCCTTGCTTTTTAATAACTGCCAAATGTACATTGGTTTAAATAAAAGAATCTGCTGACTGAAAATTAAATCAACAATCAATAATTCACTGGATTCTATATATTTACTACTACTTTTGGCTTATCCCATTAGGGGTCACCATAGCTGATAACTAATTTCCATTGCTTCCTGTCCCCTGCATCTTCCTCTGTCACATCAGCCACATGCATCTTCTCCCTCACCACATCTATAACCCGCTTCAGTGGTCTCCCTCTTCTCCTCTTGCCCGGCAGCTCCATACTGAGTGTCCTTCTCCCAATAAAACCAGCTCCTCCCCTCTGCACATGTCCAAACCATCTCAATTCTTGCATCTCCTGCTTTTCGCCAAACCCAACCTGAGAGTTCCCTGTAATATACTTGTTCATAATCTTGACCTTATTTGTCGCTCCAAATGCAAATCTAAGCATCGTCAACTCTGCCTCTTCCAGTTCCGCCTCCTGTCCCTTTGTTAGTACTATTGTATCCAAACCATATAACAATGCAGGTCTTAATCCCGTCTTGTAAACCTCCCCTTTCACTTTTACCTCTAATCTTCTGTCAAAAATGACTTCTGACACACTTCTCCAGCCATTCCATCCTGCTTGTACCCTCTTCTTCACCTCTACTGCAGTCAAGTCAAGTCAATTTTATTTCTATAGTCCATTATCATAAACTAATAATTTGCCTCACTGGACATTACATTAACACAACATCCTGTCCTTAAACCCTCACAACAGATAAGGAAAAACTCCCTTAAAAACCCCTTTAACAGAAAGAAAAATAGGACGAAACTTCAGGGAGAGGAACAGAGGAGGGATCTCTCTTCCAAGACAGATAGCCATGCAATGGATTATGTGTACACAGAATAAGACAAAATTTACAGCATACAACATAATCAGGAAAACAAAATTGTAATTGTCTTGATGCATGCTCAATAATCCAGGTGTGGAAATCACAAAAAGAGGTGAATCGGTTCAACTGGATCAAAAGTTTAAACTTCTGATTTAAACTTCTGAACAGCTGTGCTGTTTCCAACCACACCCGGAGGTCCACAATTAGTGGGGCATAATTGGCTAGGCTTCACATGGGAATAAGGGTTAGGTTGGACAAAGGAGGTTAGGTTCACTAGTGTCCTCTCCGACGGTGCCAAGCACTGAGCTTTCCATGTGAGACCGTGATCTGTAAAATGGTGAGGGCTAGTTGTCATGTGACTTCAAGGAGACACATGCTATGGTTTACCCCTTCCAGTTGACACTCTAGATGGGCATCCAAAAGACATCCATGGCAAAACCTGTGGAATTTGGGCGGGAAAAAGGGGATACAATTTGGAGAGAAAAAAGAATAGTGATAAGCAAAGAAATAACTGCGCCATCTTTTCTCAGTAAGGTGATGATGAGTCGTCTCTCCTTCCCAACAATTGATGGCCTGCTATCAGGGCTAACTGACAGCAATTTCCCCAAATGGTTCTCCTTTCCTGGTTTTTGGAAAAATCCATGAGTGATAAACAAATAACCCCTCCTTTTGTCTGATCTGTCAGAAGCAGAAGAGCAAACATTTCCTCAAAAAAATGTCACCATAAAAAAACAACGCACCCAGATCATAAGCTGCGCCGTGTCCGACATGTCGGTTAACTAATCTATAGCGAGGCTAAAATGCTTTGTCTTCTTGAAATATTCTATCAGCTTCAGAAACAAATCTATTGTTGTGTGGTATCAAGGTACTGTTTATAAGAAGGGGAATGTTTGTTTTCAGCTCAGACTGAAGAAGTCACCTGGTGAGTGACGAAACGTTTCTTGATAAACTTCTGATCCAGTTGAACTGATTCACCTCTTTTTGTGATTTCCATACCTGGATTATTGAGCATGCATCAAGACAAATCATCAGAAATGTTTTCCACATGCCGAGAGAGAGTCAAATCTGAAAGCTGCGATTTGGATATCTGCAAGAGGGTATAGTTGTTTTTTTTAGAATCAGCAAAGTGACAAATTGCAGTCCAGAAAACATGTCTTAATCAGCTCCCTTTCAGTCAAAGGCCTCCGACCCTTCACTACATTCCATATTATTTTGTATGAAGACTCAGTGACCCTGTCGCTTTACAGTCCAATATATTATTAGTTGAATTTTACTCATTGTTTAAAATGGTTTTCTTTTATTGAAACAAGAGTATAATATTTCAGTCGGCAGTTTCTATGATTCAACCAAAGGCCGCAATGATATGGCCCGTGGGTCATGTGTTGAGTAGCTAGGATCTAAAATATGCTTTGTGAAATATGGATGAGCTAGGGCATATCATTCATATCGCCACGTGGTGAGTAGCTAGGCACTAGACTAAATCTCATTATGTATAGATTGTGGACAGATGGAAAGATGGATGATGATCTTTAAAGAAGCAGCAATAGACATGGGTACAACAATCCAAGCACCATAGTCTTTACCACCACAGTTACACTGATTACACTTCTCCTGAGGTTTTCCCTACTCATGTACATTGAAAAAGAGATAAAAAGAATTTTCAGTCAGAAAGGAAAACTTTGTTAGAAAACAGTTTACATAAGTCATATATCATACGTCAAATATTATCAGTCAAATATCATATGTTCTATACTGGATAATGTCAATGGCAGAGAACAGTAGTTGGTAAATTCATTAAGACAGACACCCACTGGCCATGTAGTGTAGGCCAAGAGTGTCGAGGTGTCCTTGAGAAGACGCTGTTCCCCTAACTGCTCTGCCCTGTGATAGACTGGCGACCAATACAGGGTGTACCCTGCCTTTCGCCCAAAGAGAACGGAGATAGGCTCCAGTTCCCCCGCGGCCCGATTTCGGATAAGCGGCTGACAATGGATAGATGGATGGAAGACAGTGTGATTAACAGTGGAATAACCTGCCTAGCAGCAGGCAGGTTATTCCTGCTGCTATTTCAATCTGCCTATAACCTATACATTTCCGTGCCGTATATGTATAT
>OMLC01047877.1:0-11047 GCA_900302585.1 Regalecus glesne | reverse complement strand
GTGCATACAGGACACCAATAGCGATGCCTTGGCGGACTTTCCCGTGGTCCCCGTTCAGGCTGATCTGAGGTAGCCTTGGCAGGATGTGTCTTCTTTCTCTCCAACCTTCCACCTGCTCATCTGGGACTCCAGATCTTTAAGTGGCCTCCTCGTGTCCCGACATGAAATATTTAAGCTTACTGTAACAGGAGCATCGGTGCTGCCCATCTGCCTTCAGGATCAGTCCGACACGAACCCGATCTTATGGAAACACGATAGCCACCGACACGCGTTGAGCGTAAGCGATGACAATGATGCTCCAGCACTTCAACAGGGTGCGAACACGGTGACATCTGATCAGAGTCTAGAAAACCGTGAGCATCCAGGCCAGACTGCATGGTGCGCTTGCTGCGCATCAATATTTCATACCTTGGATGCACAGGCAGGGGTGGCACAGCACGGCTCACAGCTTTAGCTAGTAATCAGAAGATTGGTGGTTTGGTCCCCGGCCCCTGCAGAAAGTGGGTTGAAGTGTCCTTGAGCAAGACACTGAACCCCTAACTGCTCCAGCCCTGAGATGGCCTGGTGACCCGTCCAGGGTGTCTCGCCACCTTTCATCCAATGAGCACTGGGATAGGCTCCGCCATGACTTTGGATGAGCGGTCGGTGATGGATGGATGATGCATTGACAACTGGGTGCTGGGGTATTATCTTTCCATTACTGCCTAGACAATTTTGTGACCTTTGACCTGAAAATCCCATGTAAAACACGACTAGTCAGATGGTGGGAACATGGGTGACTAACGACCCATTGTGCTTTCAATTAAAACCTAGGGTCCCCCCGTTATAAAGCGAGTTGTTTTTCACCAGCAGGAGCCAGATTCCTCCCGTCTGGTGGCCAGCCTCACCCCGCCCTGCTCTCAGAGGAGCCGGGTGCATGTGGTTGAACAGTGCCACCCTTTGTTTTGCAGCTAGAAAAACAGTTGAAGTCCAACAGGAAGCCCACGAGCGTGCAAACGTTTTCAAACCATTCTCATACCCACTGAAAGACAACAATGATACAGTTAGGAGACTTCCACTGAGACTGTATGTAAATCCTGCTAACAAACCCACCCACACACAAAAACCACACACAGACCTGCTCGTCGGGCCTTCAGGCCATCAAGTGGCACATGCAGGGTAGACTGTGTTGGCATGTGTGGCTCTGGGACCTCCAGTGAGCTGATCGCTTCATACTGCAGACATGTGGCCAGCCATTTCTGTTTTTCTTCTTCTGCATAAATGAGTTTCTGCTCTCTTCCTGTTGCCAGACCACCTCATCTCTATCCCCACGTGCAGCTGTCAGTAGCAGCGACTCTCCCTTGTCAGGAATGGCCGTGTGTGTAGGCCTGTGTCGTAAATCTCAGTGACATTTGAATAGCACCTTTATATCTCCCGTAGCTGATGGGATATGTTAGTGTATTGTACATAGCCCCTGGAAGCCCGATCAGGGTCCCGACTCGGTCTTTGCAGGCCCGTGTGTTCCGGGCAGCTGTGTGATGGGAGCCCGGAGTTGGAAAACAAAATTGGATGTGTTTTTCTTTCCACTGAAATATTTTCTGTTGTTCTGTGTTGTTTTATTTATACAGGGAGGGTGTCACACTGTCCATTGCACCACCCTGTCCACTGGGACCCAGTGCTCCAGCATCCATTCCCCGGGTACTTCAGCTGCCCGCTGCTCCTATATGATAGGATGGCTTGAATGCAGAGGACAGATCTTATTAGAACAAAACAAAAAGTGAATAAACGGGCTTCCCTTTCCTCTGTAGCATCCAAACCGTCGTTATATTCTCTATTTGGCTTAGTCTCCTGAAGACCTGCAGGGCAGAAATGTCTTGAACCTGGATTTTGCACGATGAGTGCTTTAAAGTCACTTTACCGGTGGCCACCTAGATCTCCCTTGGTTACGGGAGCTCTGAGGACGATGGAAAGACTAAAAGTGTTCTAACACTGCCTCCACTTCAGGTGAGAAGGTGAAGAAGAAGCTTTATTTATTTACCATTGAACATACATAAAGTGAAGTTTGTTCTCTGCATTTAATCCATCCTATTGTATAGGAGCAGTGAGCCGCTGTGGCACCTTTCAGCTCTTTTTCCCATTGCCTTGCTCGGGGGCACAGGCAGGAGGATTAACCCTCACATGCATAGTCTCTTTGATGGTAGGAGGAAACTAACCCTTAACCTTTACCCTTTGCCTTGACCTTTGACCCTTACCTTGACCCAAACTTAAATGTTTACTTTAAACCCACATTCTAACCCTGAAAACAAGCCAATGAGCAGTGCCAAATCAAGCTCACTTTGGGAGAATCTCCTCATTAAAAACCTTAATTGGCCCTAATGAGAATGCTAAAGAGCACACGTACAGACCTCCCGCCGGTGACGCGCCACGCCCCTCCCTCCACCTCCGAGCTCCGTCTCCCCCGCGTCATACGTATGAACGGAGCGGCGGCACCGCTGGCTCCTGTGTGTGTGTGTGAGAGAGAGAGAGAGAGAGAGAGAGACTCGCCAGGACGCCACAGGGCAGGCAGACCAACGGAACCGTTTCTGGGTGTGGAGTCAAACCGACCGGATTTACCTACCGGACCGTGTAGGCGATGAGACGTGGTAACCCTGCTGCGTACTGAACCCACGGAGGTCTGTCTGCGCCATGGAGCCAGAACAGGGAGGCGTCGGGGCGCTCTGCGCACACCCGAGATCGAGGTCTGTCAATGTTTTTTTTAACCTTCTGCTCCCCTATATTTTCATTTACTTCGGCTTTTGGTCGCTTGGGTACGATTTTAGTCAAACTCAGCTGTTCTGGGTTTTGTTTTTATTTGGTTTAGCTGTGATGGCGATGGGCTTCTCCCGGTAAAGTTGGACGCACATTGGCGCGCAATGGCGCATCCCCTTTTCATGAAGTCACAGTGAAGTTAGGTTAGTTAAGAATCAATAAAGAATCAATGAAGTCGTTTCAATAGACAAGGTGACCCCTGAAAACCAGGGAGCGGGCCAGAAGAAGAAGAAGAAGAAGAAGAGATAGTCAAGTCAATTTTATTTGTATGGCCCATTATTGGGGGTTTACACTCACACAACGTCCGATCCGTAGAGCCTCACATCAGATAAGGAACGACCTCCTTAAAAACCTTTAACAAGGAGAAAAAATAAGAAGAAATCTCAGGGAGAGCCACAGAGGAGGGATATCCCTCCCAAGACCGAAGGACAATGGATGTTGTGTATACAGAATAAAACGCACGTTGAGAACGCTGAGAGAGGATGACAGAATAATAGTGGAGTTACAAGAGATATGAGATAGATATTTTCCTATCTAATTTGTGTGAAATGACAGTTCTGACATTGATCCAATCTAGACTCCAAAGGATCCTAAACACTTTTTTTGTGTTAAACTGTGGGATTGTGGGAAGATGTGTCTTTGTTGCACAGCAAGATGTTGTGTTACTGTAAAGCCCACTGAGGCAAATTTGGGATAATCGGCTGAGCAAATAAAATGGTCTTGACTTGACATAGCAAAGGAAATGACCAATGAATACAGTTAAATTGTTCTTCACACATGGACAAAAATAGATGAAGACAAACAAACGAAGAGTGCCACTATAGAAATGGACACCAACAGAGCGGTGACGTAGGCACGGAGCAGTGTGTAACCAGATGCCATGTGGGCAGAAAAATGGGAGGCTGCACGTTGGCTGGGGCCTGAAAAGAAGAAAAAAAATAAACCCCCACCAGCATTCTCACTGCTGATCAGCTTATCGAATCAACTGCTAAAAGGATTATTGGCTGAGGAGGAATGTTTCAATATCGGCCCTGAACCCTTTGCGTCCGCCTCCGGTGTGCAGTTGGGCTGGCGCCCGGTGTTGCACCTCTAATCTTGAAAGAGGCTGGGAGAGACTGACGGGACAATGAATGGATTAAACTCCGGTTCATATGAAAGACGTGTTGTAAAGACTGTGCGGACCACAGTCTGACTCTTTAAGCCCTGAGGGTAGTAGGCACTATATACTCGTGATATTTTAATAAAGTTTCAGTTAAAAACGAGACTCTCATAGAGAGCCCCCCCCCTGCCTCCTCCCAAGCTTGTTCCCCCAGGCATGTCGGCGAGTGTGAAGGCCCCGCCGGCTCTGCATCCATCCGCTCTTGTTGCATATGAGGCCAAGGTATCCGCAGTCTTCTCCCGTGGTCATAGGCACCTACTTACAGCTCAGGGATAACCTTACAGTTTCCACTTCAAAGGATGAAGATGCTTCTGAACCGTCAAAACATGTCGGTAAAACAGTCGGGGGCAGGCATGGGACTTCCCGCTGCGCTCAAGCGGCTCTCCTGCAAGCCTTCCACGGCTGTATATGTAGGCCAATATTTGTTGCCCTCTACAGGGTGGCAGGCATTTCTTTCAAGTTGAAATCTATGTACACAGGATCCTCCGAAGAGGGGGGGAAGGCGGAAATGCCTCTCCGCCGGTTCTTTTTCCTGCGGGAAGCAGCCGAGCTGGGATCTAAACTTGGAAAGTGACATGAGGCAGGAACTCCAGACATTTCCCATATATGCTGCCCAGAAGCACTCATTGTTCTATTGACACCATCGGGCGATTAACTTTTGAGAAATAGGTGGTACTCTGTACTTCATAGCATACTTCTCCAGGGGTATACAAACCAATCCTGGGTGATCCCGGGCCCTCGGAGAGGCTTGACATAAGAACCAGCGAGGTCTTACGTTTAGGTTCAGAGGAATAAATATATCCTAGCTAGGGTGGAAGCCGCGTAGGGCAGCATAGTTCAGGAGGTAGGGTGGTTGTTTAGTGCTTGGATGACTGGTGGTTTGAGTTCTCGCCCCTGCAGAACGTGGGTCGAAGTGTCCTTGAGCAAGAAGTCGAACCTCTAACTGCTCAAGCTCTGTGATGGGAATGGTGACCTGTCCAGGTTGTGTCTCCAAACTTTCACCCAGTAAGTGCTGGGATAGGCGCCGGCATAATTTTGGACAAGCGGTTTGCGATGGATGGATGGATGGACGGAGGGCTGAAACTACATTCACCAAGGTCATTCATTTTCACCCATGTAGCTCTGACACACTTTACGTCCTACGATGATTTGATGGGCTTCGGTCATCAACGTTTCCTCCAAGCCCTATGGGGGTTCTAGTCTCAGCCTTAGTCATAGAGAACAAGGAGGCATGGGGTGCCAAGTAACTGCCCCACTCGTGTAAACACACACACCTGTTCTGGAAGGCACTATCGAAACACGTACACTACCACCTATACAGGCCTTATGGGCAACACGTGAATGAATCACTGCACATCATGTAAAGTAACCAGAGCCCCTGTGGAGGAGACAGTGATGAAACATAAGGCTGTGGATCATTGAATCATCCATATAAACATTCTTCATGTGTCTACAACAAGAGTGATGAGTATTGTTTAGCGTGAGAGAGCAAGAGAGGTCTGTTTTACTTGTCACCATTAGTCCCCATGTTCTGGGGGTGGACACAGACTTAAGATGGAGCTTGGGGGATTGAGGCCTGATGCCCTGTGGTGGGTTCGAATCTGCAACATCTAGCATCTCAGTTAGCAAAGCACGTGCTGTATCACTGAAGTACCGTGCCCCCCATGTGTCTAGTCTTGGATTATGGATGACATATTTTGGGACTCTTAGTATAAATCACCCCATTGGTGTCTTTATTTATCCATTAGCGAGGACTCGGAGATATGTCTCCCCACAGTGTGATCATGTGTTGGGTGGTCCGCTTCTCTGATGTCATTCTAGTGGAAATCAAGGATAAGCAGAGTCACACAGGCTTCCTGTCCCACAGCCCGAGCCCTGGCCTCCCATTCTGCATTGTGTTGAGCCCTACTTGATACAATAACAGACTGATTGGGACTGTTGAGTTAGGAAGTTTCACTTTAACCTGGTGTCTGCTGCGTTTCCTGGAATCTGTCTTTTTTATTTGATTATTTTTCTCACAATGTAAAATATGAATGTTGCTTTATACTGGGTGTATCATCACCACCGGGATGTTAGATAAGGCCCCCACGCAGGCGTCTCCTCACTGGAACGTTATAATAGCGTCACCTAGTGCTGGATAAGAGTACTGCAGGTGGAAAATTTTCAAGCACATTGACCTGGAAAATAAGCTTCAGGGGCTTGATGCTGGGTAGTTTGGAAAATGTTTCACATCACATCTGTTTATACATAAAAAATTCCATATTTTAGAATCCAAATGAGGTTCATCTCACTGAACTGCTCCTTAATGGGAACCAAATCCTATTTTCCCGACCAATTAAAACTATATCCAATTTTAAAATACTGCTCTGTTAAATGTTTAAGACCTCATTTTACAAGAAAGTTTCTGTAATAGAGTCTCATTTATCATTAATTTAGGGGAAAATATGTATTACTATATAGAAGTAATTCAATATCCACCTAATATCATCATTGGTAATACTAAATTGTAGCATAGCCCAAACTGGACTCGATGAAATGGAATCCCATTGGGATAAATCTACACTGATGAAATCTTAAAGGAATCTGTTGACTATTGTTGTTTAGTTTCGATGTCTGTCATATCTTTCACTACCAAGGAGTTGTGTGTTTCATATTGTTTTATATATTTCTTTTTATTGATTTGTTGCTTAGGATGTGTGTGTGAGAGGGTAGATGTGGAGGGCTGACAATGGAGTCTGAACTCAACTGCAGCTCCCACTGTGACTCCCAACTGTGCTTTGTCCACTCGGGAGTCAACAAGCAGGAAGGCCTGGACATACTGCAGAGACTGTGCACCCTCAGCACGGTAAACACACACACACACACACACACACACACACACACACACACACACACACACAGCAAATACATAAATCTACATACACACATATGCCCACTCATTTGCTCACTTACAATGAACTTACAATACAGAGACATGCATCTCTGACATACATGTACGTGTGCCCATGCAATACATTAACATAGTGTTAACGTATGAGTCAAGAGTCAAGATGATCTTTGCTCTTCGGTGTTGACTCATATTCCCATCCCGTTGAGCATACAGATCATTTAACCCAACTAAAAATTAATGAATTAATTGAGTAATAAGTCCGACTTGACTGGATGAAAGAACAAAGTACAACCAAATACAAAAAGAGAGGAAATAGGATGGTAGAGAAGAAGAAGAAGAAGAAGAAGAGAGTAAGGAATTTGGATGTAGATCCTCTTGTGGTGTATCAAATCTTTTCAAGTTTCAGTGACTGCAGGTGTTACAGATGTTAACTTGACATAGGACATATTCCTCCAAACGAATGATAGGGTGAAAAGATGGGATTTTTCATCTTCAGTGGTTTAAAAAACATCAATTCAGATATAACCCAGCAATACTTATGATTGTCGTTATCAAGCACAGTGATAAAGTGGTTAGTGCTGCTGTCGCACAGTCTGAAGGTCCTGGGCTCGGCTCCCAGGCCATCACAGGTCTATTCTGTGTGGAGTTTGCATGTTCTCTCTCTGTCTGTGTGGGTTTCCTCAGTGTGCTACAGTTTTCTCCCATTATCAAAAAGGAATGGCTGTTGGGTTTAATACTCCTGCCTGGGCCCCTGAGCAAGTTAGTAGGAAATGGAACCGGATTTGGTCCCTGGGTTTTGCAGATGTATATACAATGATAAATTAGCGACGCTTCTTCTTCTGCTTGTTGTTGTTGTTGTGCTTCTTCTTCTTGTAAAATTTTCGATGGCCAACATCAACTTGAAGGTCATATTTGTCTCACAGAAGTTAAAATAACACATTGAGCATGTGAAATGACCCAAAATTACAAAAGGGTCCACTGAATTTCCGAGACAGCGAGGGGTTAACTGAAAGGGTTAGTTATGCTATGTATAGGCCCATCACTGTCACGGTTCCCTTTCAGAGACGGGATAGCAACGAGTCCAGAAATACCGGACATGGACAGTCTAATGTCACTTTCTAAATAGAAACTTAAATAGTGAAGAACCCAGCACGCTGTGGGGGGGGGGGCACCACAAACCCCATCCACAGAACTTCTTTCTCTGTCCGTATCTCTCTACGCCACACCGAGTAGCTTCGAGGTGAGTTGAGCCTCATCCATTTCTCTCATGTTTTGTGTTGTTGTGGGTGTTCATGTATCTACACCTTCCGGAGTCCAGATCTAGTAGTTTTCAGTGGGAGGGGGAACAGTGACCTGTGTGGTGTCTCAAATTGTTGATTTTCTAATAGTCTGGTAATGCTAATGAGTTGTATGGGCAAGACTGCATAGAGAATGAGTGATGAAGCAAGACAGCTGCTAACATCTCCACCAACCCCTATTTATTATTAGTGCATCGAATTTGGTTAGGGGTCATGCAAACCCTTTATCGTTCGCTAGAGCAGCTATGTTCTTTGATGTAATCCAACCCAGTATGTGTGTTACTATTCATAGGGGGAGACAGTTTACTTGGCATGAATTCTAGTTTAATGACTTCCCGGGAAAGAGAAAAATATGCCTTTTAAAAATGGACAAGGGGACCAACTTATTCCATAAAACCCCATCTGTCTTATTTCTGGATATGTTCCCAGATATGGCCTCGGCTGACAGTCTGCTCTCTGAGGACCAGTTCCTGTGCCCTATCTGTCTGGATGTGTTCACCCAACCAGTGTCCACTCCCTGCGGTCACAACTTCTGCAGGGACTGTATAAAAGGCTACTGGGAAAGCAGTGAATTTACCCAGTGCCCCATGTGCAAGCACAAATTCCACCAAAGACCTGAGCTCAAAGTCAACGTCTTTGTATCCGAGGTGGCTGCACAGTTCAGGAGGTCACTGGAAAGCAAGCTTGAAAATGAGAGAGCTTCTCCCAAATCTGTTGTGGATCAACCCTCGTTGCATTCGGGAGAGGTGCCATGTGACGTGTGTATCAGAAAGACGGTCAGGGCTTTTAAATCCTGCCTTGACTGCCTGGCTTCATACTGCCCCACTCACCTCGAGCCCCACCAGGTCCTTGGCAGCTTTAGGAGACACCGTCTCATCAACCCTGTGATGAGCATGCAAGACAGAGTGTGTAGGAGACACGAGAGGCTGCTGGAGTCCTTCTGCAACACAGACCAGACATATGTGTGTCAGGTCTGTCTTAAGAGAGACCACCACACCCACCACACTGTGTCGATAGAGACTGAGGGTCAAGTTAAGAGAGCGCTGGTCACCAGAATGGAGGCCGAGGTAGAGCGGATGATACAGGATCGACTGCAGAAAGTGGATGAGATGAGATGCTCGATGCTCCTCAGCAGGAGGAATGCAGAGCAAGAAATCCAGGAAAGCTTGCAGATCTTTGCTGCTCTTCTACGCTTAATCCAGAGAGGCCAGGCTGAGGTGGTGGAGGCCATCGAAGGAAGGTGCAGGGAGGACGAGAGGAGGGTTGAGGAGGTTATTGAGGAGCTGGAGCAGGAGATCATCGAGCTAAGGCGGAGGAGCCATGAGTTGGAGCAGCTTTCCCGCACTGAGGACCAACTCCACCTCTTAAAGAGCTTTGTGTCCTACTCCGAACCGCCAGTCACCAAGGACTGGTCCGGGACCGGCTCGGAGGGCGTCTTGTACGTGGGGACAGTGAGGAGAGCAGTGAGGAGGACAGGCACTCGTCTGGAGGAGAAACTCAAGTCTGAAGTGAAGAGGTTGTGTGAGACGGAGCTAGAGAGGGCTCAACAGTGTACTGTGGACGTGACGCTCGACCTGGACACGGCTCACCCAAAACTGGTGCTGTCGGAAAACAGGAAAGAGGTCCATCACGGGGATGTCTGTCTCAGATCCCCCGACAAACCGGAGAGATTTTACCCCGGCATCAGTGTCCTGGGAAAGGAAGGGTTCTCTACCGGCAGGTTCTACTACGAGGTCCAGGTTAAAGGGAAGACGGAGTGGGATGTCGGGGTCGGACGCCAGTCTGTCAACCGGAAAGGTGGGAACACGCTGAGCCCTGAGGCAGGGTACTGGACCTTGGGGATGAGGAATGGGAAGGATTACTGGGCCCTCGCTAACCCTCCTATCAACCTGCCACTGCAGGAGAAGCCCCAGAGAGTGGGGGTGTATGTAGACATGGAGGCCGGGCAGGTTTCTTTCTACAGCATGGGTGCTCGCTCTCATATCTACTCGTTCACGGGATGCTCATTTGGAGAACGGCTCTTTCCATACTTCAACCCCAGACGTAACCATGGCAAGATGAACTCAACGCCTCTCGTTATCACCCCGGTCGGACTCTAACGTCTTGAGTTTCACGCTACCCGTCACTTTCATCTCATGTCACACCGATTTGGTTAGCAGTGGCTTATTTTCTATTTAATAAGGGTGTTGGTTGATGTTGGTTGTGTGATGTAGACCACTGGGCTGTTAATAAAGTTTCCTTTTCTTAAAGGGAGTGTGATCATGTGTCCCTGCATCCTCAGTCATCCGGGACAGAAAGTCACGGGAAGTTGGGAAAGATAGGTATTTGGAACTTTCCCCGATCTATCCCTCACTTCAGCAGAAAGAACAAGGGGTAACAGCCATTGCCGCTCGTGTCCCGTCCGCTCAGCGGTGAGCAGTTGTCACCCCTGTGAAACAATGGATCCTCGGACCAAAGCCAACACAGACAGTCTAACTCGGGTAGATTTCATGTCCAACGGAAGCATCGCCACACAGTTCTTGTTTGAGTGGGAAGGTTTTTGCCGCTGCGCCTGTGCTCTAGCATGTCAAAGGTTGAAACCTTAAGGAGAGAGTCTTCAACCGTGGAGAAGATGCCAGTTAATATTACATAACACGTCCCCATGGCCCAGATAGATAAAATCACAGATCATTAATGGAGAAAAAACCTGGATTCCTGCTGTAAGGTGTATTATACACAAGTCTCTGACAAATAAGGACTTTGAGGTCTGTCTTATTTCTTTATGCACACTCAATTAGCTAGGTAAGGAAATCACTAATGAGGGGAGTGAGTTCATTTGGAAACAATGCTTTATTGAAAGGGGGGTTTCATCACACACAGGTGACCTCTTCAGTCTCGACTCTCAGAGTTTTCACTTCAGATCCTCTAAATGTG